>JANHFO010005947.1:0-12434 GCA_032468095.1 Pareas carinatus | reverse complement strand
AGTCTTGTCTGACTTTGATGGAGTCCGTGGTGCTCTCTGAACCGGGTTGTCCTCTTGCAGATGTCTCCTTGCAGACTAGGTTGCATCTTCAATGCTTCAGAATAACAGAGTTGGGAGGGGTCGTAGAGGTCTTCTAGCTCAGCCCTCCTGCTCAAGCAGGAAACCCTGCACCATTTCAGACAAACAGGTGCTCAATCTCTTCTTAAAAGCTTCCAGTGTTGTAGCACCAACAGTTTCCGGAGGCAACTCATTGATTGTTCTGTCAGGATATTTCTCCTTAGTTCTTTTTTTTCTCTTTTTTTAATCAAGAGAACGTTTATTTTGCAGATTTGTTTTTACAGTCATGACAAGGTGAATTTATACAGTCAATTATAGACTATTATTTGTAACATCTTAATTTCTTTTTCTCTTCGCCTTGCCTTCTTCTTTACTTCCTTCTCTTGGTCTTCGTCTTTTTCTTCCTTCCTTCCTTCCTTCCTTCCTTCCTTCCTCTCCTCTTCTTTTTTCTTTTCTTACTTTACCACTCTTATTTTACCGCCAGTCATTTTTTCAGTTTTATTTTTAATTTTACATACACTTCGTCCAAATATCCGAATTTTTCTTATTTACTACATTCGTATCACACATATGACATATCTCCCACAATCCATCCATCTATTCTTAATTTCTATTTTTTTCACTCGTTCAAATACAACTTACTCATAGTTCCTAATTTCTCCCATAATATGGAGACCAATAGTTTAAATTCTTATAGGTTTACTTCTAGCAATATTTTATTAAGGACGGATATATCAAGTTTTAACAATTGGTTTCGGATCTCAAATATGGATAACCTCTTATTCTTCTTTTCTTCTTCTTTTCCTTTCTCCTTTCTCCTACCTTCTTACTCTTTCATCTCTTTCCCCTCCTTCTCTTTCTTTCTTAGCTTCCTATCTCTTCTTCCCAACCTCCATCCACTCTTTCGTCTCCACATTCCACTTCCCTTCTAACTTCCTTCTCTCCTTGATTATTTTCCATCCGTTGCTTCTTCTCCTGCCTTCGGGTGCTTTGAAGAATTGGTTGATCCCCTCTGCTTTGCGGCAGCCCCTGAGCTATTAGAGCACGACTGTCACGTCTCTACTCGAAGGAAGTGGGGTTTCTTTTGGTTACTTTCTTTTGGTTAAATACCGTTTGGCCAAAGGTCCATTAAAAAGACATCTGGAATTGCATTCGGAAGTTGTGTGTCCACCAATAACAACAGCAACCACTAAACCAAAACATTAAAAAAGCAAAAGCAAAAAAAAGAGGAGTCAACAACCCAATTTACATCAGGAACATTAATGTTTAAAAAGCGGCCTGAGGGAAATTCATGCAAAAAAATCCTGGAAATGTGCTCAAAGAAAAGAGCCCTGAATAACAAATAGTTACAAGCATGGAGAAGATTGCACAAAAGCTCCATGGATAGGATGACGCTGCATTTGCAAGAGATTTAATTTCATTTCCCTCCTCCCTTGGGATTTGTTTCAAAACAGAAAATGGATGCTGCCTTGTTGCATAGAAAATAGATCAAAATTTGACTGATCTGCAGTTCTTAGTCTCCACGCAATTTGACTCTCCTAATCTGGATAGCTGGTCTCTCAACGATGTCTCAAAGGTGCTTTTTCCTTTTCCCTTTTCAAAAGGCAACTGGACTTTGTTTTTCCTTAAAGACATTTCTCTCCTCATCCAAGAAGCTTCTTCAGTTCTGACTGAATGGTGGAGGATGGAAGGATTTGTACTCCTTGTAGCCATCTGGCCATTAGCACTCTTTCTGAGAGTCGTTGAGGCCTCTTGGAGGTTCATCTGGGCTTCTTGGATGAGAAGCAAAAACGTCTTCAAGGGCAAACAAAGTTCAGTTGTATTTTGGAAAAAAAAGAGCACCTTTGGTTCAAATCTGACCTGGATGTCTGAGAATCTTGATAGACCTCTGTCAAAGATGGCAACTTATTCTCTGAATAAGGCCTTCTGGCAAATTTTGTTGAGATTTTGGTGGGGAGGAAATAGGACAATGATGGCAAACCTATGGCAAGCGTGCCACAGTGAGCAAGCAGAGCCCTCTCTGTTGGCACGCAAGCCAAGGTGCCCCAGCAGAGCTGAGCATGCTCAGAAAGAGAGTAGCGACACCGGGCGATGATGTCACAAGCTGCAACTCATTAGCTGCGACTCATCCTGGCACTCGGTGACGGAAAGGTTAGCCATCACCGAAATAGGACATTTTCAAAATAAATAAAACATATATACAGGAGACATACATGGGACTCAGGCATACAGATCTGCTTACATTGTTCCATTTGCAGACCCGACATTTGGGGGAAAAAAGTTCGTGCCAGAATTCATGTAAAAATTAGATGAGTTTTATGACAAGATCGCCTTAATGGGTCAGGGAGTTGGAGGCTACAAACCATCTTTTTCAGGCTACTACCTTGTTTCCCCCACAACAAGACCTAACCTGAAAATAAGCCCTAGCATGATTTTTTTTTAGGATGCTCGAAATATAAGTCCTGTCCCCCAAATAAGCTCCAGTTAAGACCATCGGCCAGATGGGCGCGTGGAGTATCGTATTTTCCCCAAAATAAGACTTAACTGGAAAATAAGCCCTAATGCATCTTTTGGAACAAAAGATTAATATAAGACCAGGTCTTACTTTCAGGGAAACATGGTAGATTTCTGTCTTTTGGTGTCCAGAGGAATTGCCTTCTAGATGAGCTGGTTTGGTGCAACCGTGAGATTGATTCTACTCCTGAAGGCTATGTTTTTCTCAGAAATTAAAACCACAGCTCCATTTAGAGGGAAATTCTGAATGACGAGTTAAATCAGCTTTGATTGTGCTAAGTCTCAAGATAATATAGGTCAACGTACGCTCCAGGATGTCTGGCCCCATCAAACCAAAACACCTAGACTTTAGTTCGTAGCTTTGAAGATTCCCCAGAACCTCGGGCTGATCAAGCAACAGAGTGCCTGTATGCTGGCTCTAACAATGTGGATGGTACTTTCTGTCCCATTAATTTTGGGTAATAGGACATCAGAATTCAGCCGTGGAAAGCCTGAGAAATAATTAGTACATCTGCAGAATTCAAGAGGCACACAAATTAATTGCACACCATCGCGTTGGGTACTGATAAAAAAAAAGGCAGGGCTTTTTTAAAAAAAATCTCGTGTATTAAGCTAATTTTAATTAAAATTTAAAGGCTAGTGGATTTGGGTGATTTTCACGACCTGGCAGACAACATTCCACCCGAAATTCCAGTAGGAAACACGTTAACTTGATGTTTATATGACAACTGACGTGAGCATTTTCGAAATAAAGATAGGATAGCAGGTCCAACCTGCTGCTCTCTCCAAGCAGGGGGGAATGCTAATCATTTCAGATGGAGGATAAGGAGAAACTAGGCTCCACAACTCAAACTATATAAATGGCGACATGAACTCGGCAGTGGGAACCACAGAGCTCACCTGCAGGCGAGAGGACAGACAAGTGAAGGTACAATGGAAGAGGGCACATCCTTGTTCCATTGGGTGGTTTTGCCATGTTTCTAGATTGGGTTGAGTAATGCTGTGGCTCTGGCAACCAGCAGGAAGTCATGGTTGACCGTAAAGAAGGAGGCCAAGAGCAAACTACGGCAAGGTGTAGGGAGGCTATGGTTTCCCTTCTCTCGAGTTATATAATCTCAGGAAGACATTTGGGGACTCCTAGTTTTATTTAGCATAGTTTGTCACGTTATCTGTTTAGCTATGGCCAGCGCTAACTTTGGTTTCTTGACATTTCCGAACAGGTTTCTTTGAATGCACCATGGTCGGCTTGAACCAAATCAAGGATGCAGCAGAAATGCTGGAGACTTGCTAAGGGTGCTAATGTAAATGAGAGCAAAATTGCTAACTCTTCTGTTAAGACCACTGAAGTGGGGGGGGGGACACTAGAGCTCCAAGCTTACTTTTGACTCCTCTCCTCAGGCTAACCCAAAGTGTACTACTTCCGTTAATTCATAAGGAGTATTGTACTTTGCATGTTTACGCTAAAGGTTGCATTGCTGTATTAAACTGTGTATGACCAGGATTCAAGATTGGCCCAATTATTGGGTGGAGATAGATGCCTGAAATCTCTAGAATAGAATAGAATAGAATAGAATAGAATAGAATAGAATAGAATAGAATATATTTATTTGCCAAGTGTGTCTGGACACACAAGGAATTTGTCTCCGGTGTAAATGCTCTATTCTTACATACAGGCTATGATTGACAAACTGTGATTACAATCATAAGGCTATAATTGACAAACAGTGATTACAATCATAAGATTGCATTACAAGATTGTAACAAGACTCAAACGCCTGTTTTGTCTCTTCAGCATCCTATGCAAAGATCTGCTGAAGGATGCAAAAGGGGAGTTTGTGGTTTGTATAAAGTACACGAACTTTGATCTTGTGCTAAAGTACGGTTTGGCATGATATCTTAACATGTCCATTATTTTGATTCACAATACAAAGCCAAAGTGTTATTGAATGTGCAAATGGAGACGGAGATTCAAATCCGTCTTCCCTGGAGTGGTGGCAAATGGTCTTTGCAAGTTGCTTATTTAAAGGTTGTATTCTTACCAGGAGTATAGAATAAACACAGCTTCTTCTGTTCCTTCAATATGCTGCCTACATAAAATAAGATCACTACTTAGACAGGATTTTGAGTAGCAGGCAATCAAATGTCACCTGATTTCTTTTTCCTGTTATATGGTGAGAACTATGATATTCCTATTTAAATGATGCTATTTCAAAATGTGTATGCATGTGTATGCGTAAAATATACAAATCTGTGCCATTTACATTATGCATGCCTTCTTCTTTCCCACAAGCTTGTTTTATAACCACTGTGATAAACTCGTTACTTTTTAAGGAGTCACAGGACCGTTTTGTTTTTCTGTGATGAGAGCAATAGATGCTTCTCAACTAAGTTCTCAAGAAATCTTTGGAAGGTAGCAGCAATAGAACTATGACAGATATTCATATGGGCTTTAAGCTCTTTGGCATTTCAGATATTTCATCCAAGAATCGTTGACCTGAAGCCTTTTTCTTTCTTCTTTTTAGTAGCTATGGGGAGGAAAAAAGACCTCCTCTTCTGCTTCTGGCTCTGCAGCTCAGCCTTCTGGGGTGAGTAGTAACACCGTGGTTTTTTTAAAAATGCCTTTGTTTTCAAAGATCAGAATTCGTAAAAGAAACTGTTCCTTACTCCACCTGTTGAAATACCCTTGAATTGTCATCACTGCGAAAGAGATTGCCATGCTCCTCTTATTGTAGAGTGGGGAACCAGTAAGAGAAAGCTGGCCAGTGGCACGTCATGGTTTTGAAACTTCATCAAAAGACCCCGTTAGTGGAAATGGTTAGGAAAAAGAAAGGACCCAGAGTTACTAATTGTGTGAAGTAGAATCTGGTTGCCTTGTTCTCATAGAGCATATATGTCAGACACAAGGCCCACGGGCCAGATTCTGTGTCCATCCAGCCCACAATGCTGCCCTGGAGATGGAGAGGGACTGGCCCTCGCCACCTTGGCTCCAGCCCACCTTAGCGGCTCCCCCCCCCCATGGTGGACCATATGGGCCATGGAGGTAGGTGGAGCCCGCCATGATGCCCACAGTGGGCCACAGAGGTAGAGGGAGTTCTTCTGGAGGCCCGCACGTGGGGCGGGGGGCACTGGAAGGCCCACAGGTAGGCTGGGGGGGGGGTGTCCTGGAAAGCCCGCAGGTAGGCCGTGGATGTTTGGGGAGCCCTCCGTGAGGCCCACTGGAAGGCTCGTGTTGATTATGTGGGGGCCATGGGAGGGTCACCAGGAGCCATGGGGATCACCAATGGGGGGGAACGGGGGATGACCCGCAGCAGCCGTGGCAGCAGTCCAAGTGGCCCGCGATGAAATTGAGTTTGACACCCCTGTCATAGAGTCTTGGTGATGCAGTGGTTAAAGGCGGTATTGCAGGCAAACTCTACCCACAGCCTGGAGATCAATCCTGACGGGAGTCAAGGTTAACTCAGTCTTCCACCATTCCCAAGTCAGTAAAATGAGGACTCCGATTGTCAGGGGCAACATGCAAATAATGCTTACATCATAAACCACCCAGAGAGTGCTGTAAACCCCTGTGGGGCAGTAGATCAGTCTTAGCGCTGTTGCTATATCCTGCTCAGCCATTAAAATGTGGATGAGTTGGTATGGTTTAGGTATCTCCGCAAATCCATTGGCACCTTGTGTAAGCCAAGAGGCGCGCCTTCCCGGCAGCTGCATCTGCCCTGTGGGACCTCATCCCTCCTGGCATCCACATGGGCAGGGCCCTTTTGGGCTTTCATGAAGTCATAGAAAGCTGCTGCTTCTGACAGGCACCGGGGTAGCATGTAGCGACTGTCCACCAGGGGATGGTCGTTGGCAGCTGTCAATACATTGATTACTTCTTTCCCAAATGTGCACCATGCATTCCACAGAGAATTGTGTCCCTTTTTTTTGTCACTTTTTATTTCATATTTTAATCCAATCCTGTAGGCTGCCTAGAGTCACTTCATGACTGAGGCAGCAGACAAAATCAATAAAGAAAAAAAAATTAAGTACAAACCATCCTTGACTTACAACCACAATCGACTCCACTGCTAAACAAGGCAGTTTTGTCCCATTTTACAACCTTTCTTGCCACAGTGGTTTCAGTGAATCGTGTGGTCATTAAACAAATCTGGCTTCCCCCGTTGACTTTGCTTGCTGTAATCGGACTGGGAGAGTCGCCAACGGTTATCACCGGAACGTGCCGCAAATACGCAGCAGTTGCTAAGCGGCTTGGAATTTGATCACATGACCCCATATGGGGATGCTGAAATGGTCATAGGTGTGAATACGTGGGTGTGTCATGAGTCACTTTTTTCGGTGCCATTGTGACTCTGAATGATTGCTAAACAAATGGTTGTAAGTTGAGGACTACCTGTATATTCAATGGTGTAGAGGTCTCTTGACTGCATGAAGGGTCGGCTCTACGACTCACAGTTAGGAAGCTGCCTACTAAATTTGGGTTCTATACAAGCACAACAAATACTTAAAATTCAGTGCTGACAATTTAAATAATTAAGTGTCAATGATAGAGAAAAATTCTCCTCTCCTCCCCTTCCCTCCCCTCTCCTTCTCTCCACTCCCTCCCCCTCTTCTCTCCTCTCCTCTCCTCTCCTCCCCTCCCCCTCCACTCTCCTCCACTCATATTCTATAAACAAACGTACCTGAAAAGGAGGCGGGGTGGAAACTGAAGGTATTACAGTGGCTGCTGCTGCTGCAGCTGCCGCCACACTTGCAGGATCCTGCTGGATGGCGATAGGGCTGATGATATGCTCCACTGCATGGATCTTCCCATCGTCAATCATCTTGGCGGCTGGTGTGGCTTGGAACATGGAATATTGGGTTCCAATGTTTGGAATTGCCACTGCAACAGATCAAAACGATACGCGGTCAGCTTAGGCTGATCACTAAAATGTCAGCTTTTAATCTAGCAGAAGTGTAGCTTGGATGGCCCTGTGCACTGGGGTGGGGCATTAGTCATCAGCTCAATATTAATTTTTGCTCCAAAAGGCGCATTATCCTAACCCGAAAATAAT
Source organism: Pareas carinatus (assembly GCA_032468095.1). Classification (NCBI taxonomy): domain Eukaryota; kingdom Metazoa; phylum Chordata; class Lepidosauria; order Squamata; family Pareidae; genus Pareas; species Pareas carinatus. Next base: position 4,815 of record JANHFO010005947.1, on the reverse strand, counting down.
TCCTAGCTTGATTTTTCAGGATGCTCATCATAGAAGCCCCACCCCCAGTTAAGATCCTCAGCCAGACGGAGGCATTGAGTACCGTATTTCCCCAACAATAAAGTCCTAACCGGAAAAAATAAGCTCCAATGCGTCTTTTGGAGCAAAACCTAATATAAAATCTGGTCTAGTTTTTGGGGAAACACGATATTTAGCTTAAACTCTGCATGTGGAGCCTGGTTGTTCGTGCGTGTCAGGCATCTACCCCTCCAGCCAGAACAAGAGGATCAATCAGCACAAGAAATACAACCTAACTCTCTTTAAAATCTTCCGCCCTGAGAATCACACTGACCTGTTCCAGGTTTAATTGCCATGGGGCTGACTGCAGGCAATTCCAAGTTGGGGACCAGCTCGTAGCCCTTTTCTTGCTGCTTCCCTTTCCCTTCGTGGTACCGGCTATAGATGCCGCGGCCGGCCGAGTAACCCCCCAGGTAAGTTCCTCTTGGGCCAGGCGCCCGGTTTCCTGCCGCACCTCGTCCTCGGCCTCTTACGCTGCCTGCTTGTAAGTGAAAGATAAAAAATGTAGAAACAGGTAAGTTATGCTGGGAACGAGCCAAATCCTTGGCCGAAAGGCTACGATGTAAGGCTAGAAGGTGGGGTGGGGTGGGGAATAGACTTTTCAAGACTCGGGAAACACAGCATCCAGGAATTGCAAAGATTTGCTGTTGTTTGCTTTTAACATGTTCACAATCTCGTCTCGATCAGCGTTTCCCGACCTCGGCCACATTGAGGTGTGTGGACTCCCAACTCCCCTAACCAGCTTCTACCCATCTTAAAGTTGGCACGGTTGAACCTGTGGCATCCTGAAGGTGTGCCAGTCAAGTTGTGAGCTTCATACTGCAAAATCAAGTTCCAAGCAGAGGTCTCCAACCTTGGCAATATATTGCTTTTTTTGCGATATTTTCTAATTCAATTTTTTTTTACTACCATTACTACCGTAGTATTGCAATTACCAATATTCTATGTCTGTTCAATATAGACTGTCCCAAACCTATTTAAAAAATGTATGGCATGATGAATGTGCTTTGTGACATGGTTTGCCCACAAATGCTTTGACATGTGTCATGATGAAATGCTTTGTGACATGGTGGTTGTACTTCCTAACATGATGACAGAATGAATGTACTTTATGATTATAAATGCACCTAATAGGTACATGACATGATGAATGCACTTTACGATAATGAATGTATCATAGGATTGTAACTACAGTTTGTCAATTGTAACCTGTACAGAATAGAGCATGTACACAGGAGACAAATTCCCTGTGTATCCAGATACACTTGGCCAATAAATAAATTCTATTCTATTCTAGAATGGGGGTCTCCAAACTTGCCAACTTTTAAGACTTGTGGACTTCAACTCCCAGAATTTCCCAGCCAGCATGATTGTGCACACCTGTGTTAATGTGAACGAGGAGTTCTTGCCACTTTCCCTAAAGGAAGCGGTGGTCAGACCCCCCTCCTCAAGAAGCCCTCCTTGGACCCAGCTGATTTAGGTAATTATCGTCCGGTCTCCAACCTTCCCTTTTTGGCGTGGGTTGTAGAGAGCTCCCCAGGCACCTGGAAGAATCGGTCTATCTGGATCCGCTCCAGTCCAGCTTCCGGCCTGGGTACAGCACGGAAACGGCATTGGTCGCATTGGTGGATGACCTCTGGAGGGCCAGAGATAGGGGTCGTTCCTCTATCCTGGTCCTATTAGACCTCTCAGCGGCTTTTGATACCATCGACCATGGTATCCTGCTGCGCCGGTTGGAGGGGTTGGGAGTAGGCGGAACTGTTCTACGATGGTTCCGCTCCTACCTCTCCGACTGGTCGCAGTCAGTATTGGCAGGAGGGCAGAGGTCGACTTCTCGGCATCTCACTTGTGGGGTGCCACAGGGGTCGGTCCTCTTGCCTCTCCTGTTCAATATTTACATAAAGCCACTGGGTGAAATCATCCGTGGCTTTTGGGTGGAGTTCCATCAGTACGCTGATGATACACAGCTGTACATCTCCACCCCAGGCCACCCCAATGATACAGTGAAAGTGATGACCCAGTGTCTGGAAGCTGTGCGGATCTGGATGGGGAAGAACAGACTCAAAATCAACCCCTCCAAGACCGAGTGGCTGTGGTTACCGGCATCCCGATATGGCCAGCTTGAACCATCGCTGGCCATTGGAGGTGAAACATTGGCCTCCATCTAAAAGGTGCGCAATTTGGAGGTCCTCCTGGATGTATGGCTGTCTATGGAACATCATATGGCAGTAGTCGCCAGGGGGGCCTTCTATCAGGTCCACCTGATTTGACAGTTGCGCCTCTTTCTTGATCGGGACCCCCTACAAACAGTCATTCATGCTCTCGTCACTTCCAATCTGGACTATTGCAATGCTCTCTACATGAGGCTCCCCTTGAAATATACCCAGAGACTCCAGCTAATCCAGAATGCGGCCACGCAGGGGATTTTTGGAGCAAGTGGGCGCGCTCACATAACTCCACTCCTGTGCGAGAAGCACTGGCTGCTGGTGGTCTTTCAGGTGTGTTTCAAGGTGTTGGTTACCACCTTTAAAGCACTCCATGGTATAGGGCCCAGTTTCTTGCAGGACCACATTCTACCTACCGATACCTCCTGCCGACCCACACGGTCCCACAGAGTGGGCCTCCACTGGTCAAACAATGTCGGCTGGCGACCCCCAAGGGGAGAGCCTTCTCTGTGGTGCACCCACCCTCTGGAACGATCTCCCCGCTGCTATTCAAATGATTCCTGACCTTCGGATCTTCCGCAGTGCTCTGAAGACTGACTTCAACTTCCAGTTAGCTGAAGGTAGGTCTCCTTCAAATTTCCTTTAACTCATGGTGACATCATGAATGAATTCATCATGTTTTCTCACCATTAACTTCTTCCTGAATCTTTTTTTTTTACTTTCCAGTCTATTTCATAGCCCTTTTTGACTATTATTCTAACTGAGCTTCTATAATCAGAAAAAGTCAAGAAGATTCATCCTCTTGCTAAAGCACAGATTAGTCAGATAATTTTCTTAATGATTACCCTTTTGTGCTCCAAGGTCATCCAAAATTTCTTTCCACTCTATATTGTCTTTGCCAAATCTTGACATCAGATCATCAAACCTTATCCTGAAATATAAAAAAAATACTTACGATCTCGTAGAAAAAGTGAGCCAGTTGATTACTTTTCAACATAACCATTTTTTCCAGATTTTAAAATCATGTTTGTGTAATAAACAAAATTGGTTCTTTCTCATTCTTTCTCTGGACAAAAAATCCAAAAATAAAATATCTGGACAATATAAAACTTTCAGTATCTTTCAGCATTCCTTATTATTGGATGCTGATTAGATTCCAGAACAAAAGTAGAAAATGGAACATGTGTTCAACTATTTACTCCATTCAGGGCCCAGCATTCAAACATAACATAAAAATTATAGCAGCAGAGAATTATTTTATCATGCAATGTACCAGAAACAACATAATTTCTTGTTCCTGCTCTTCTGTGTTTATTTGTATATATACATTGTACAGTTGGACTCTTTATAATCATTTGATAAATTTCTAAGTTTGATTTATTTTTTATTAATCTTCATCTGGAAAAACTTAAATTTAAAAGCAGCTTCTTCTTTCTCCTTTTTTTACTTTTTAGAGTTCTGTACCATGAATTAATGCAGTCATTGATTGGGCGGGGGGGGGGAGTAGTTAAAGAATAACTGAAGAACAGGAATGTTGGAGTGGTGCCAAGACTTGAGTCACCCTAGCCCTTCAGTCTGGTAGTGTTGAGCATCAAGTGCCAAGAAAGCAATCTGAATGAAATAAGCGAAAATAATAACATTCAATGAGCAAATCTGCCCTGCAGACTTTAAACATTTGAGATTGTACTTGGATCACTTTCAGACATGGCATATAGCTCTTTTTATGTTGAAAATATTTTCTCAGGTAAAGATTAAGAATATTCTTTTTAACTTAATGTAGTATGATGCTTTGGAGCAAAGAGGTTTTAAAACCAATCTGCAAGTTTTACCTACGAAAATTATTGTCCCCATTCCTCACTTCCATTTGTGCTTATTTGTTTTACAGATTTACCTATCACATTTTCAAATGCTGTGTGACATTTCTCCTCCCACCATTCAGTGTCCATATACCCTGAAAGCATAATAAACACATGACCAATCTATAAAATATTCCCTGCTTGGTCACTTGGAAGTACTTCTTGTATCCCTGAGCAATTTATAAGTGACTATGAAATTGCTAATGCAAGTGGTGATCATCACACAAGCATTAAGAGCTGAGAAAGGATCTGGAAGTTCCCAGTTCTAACATCAGCTGAGTCTAGGACAATTGAATGCAGCCACCTTACCATGCCCACTTCACTCCGCCGCCCCCCACAGCTGACCCACTGCAGGCATTCATACTCTACTGACCCTCTGCTGGCACCCCTCTCCCACCACTGATCTGCTGGCACTCTTCCTCTGCCCCCTCATACCTGGTGATTCGTGGAGGGACATTTGTCCTTGGCCAATTGGATGCATGGTACATTTAATTGGGTATCCCAGCAGCCAATCCTTGCACCAAGAGGTGAGCGACCTCAGGCACCAGGAGAAAAGGAATATGGTGGTTGCTTTACCAGCAGTTGCTTTGGTGTCCACACAAGGAAGAAAAAAGCAGCCCGGAGGGCGAGGCATTCCCCTTTCCATGTGTCTCATGCTTGGGATCCAGCAGGGGGTGGAATCCAATCTAAGCAGTTTCCTAAGCTACTTGAATTGTTTTCCTGTTTAAGATTTTAAT
>JANHFO010005946.1:290027-300563 GCA_032468095.1 Pareas carinatus | reverse complement strand
AGGGAGCTCATTCCATAGGGTTAGCGCTGCCACAAAGAAGGCTCTACTCCTGAGGGTTGCCAGCCGGCATTGTCGAGACCCACCCTCTGGGAGAGAACTGGTCTATGGTAGGCAATTGTCGGAAGCAGTCACTTCTGCAGATACTCGAGTTTCTATTCTTGGCGCTTGAAGGAAGTCTTAAAGCTTAAATGCATACAATCACAGGTTAAATTCAGAAATATATGATGATGATATTGTTGTTCATTCTTTTTTCTGGCCCCTCCGTTAAGATCTGTCCAGTATCGTTGAACCTCTGGCATAATTCCGATTCTTATTATTTATTTATTTATTTGTTTGTTTATTTAGACTTATATACCGCCCTTCTCCCGAACGACTCAGGTCGGTGTACAGAAATCATGAAAAAAAAAATTCCACATTGAATTCCACATTCTTAGAGTGTGCAATCCCCACAACCATGTCAAGATCCCTCATTGGGGGATTTTTTTTAAATCGATGGTTGCATACTCAGTCAGTTGTTTGACATAGTTTGGCATTTTAATCCACCTATCAAGTCCTTCCTGAGATAGGCAGATGTTGATGTATCATAGTATTAAAAGTATTGCTACAGGGTGTGCCTGTTCCCAATAAAGCTGCCTTTTGCAATTGATACGATTTTGTTAATATCAATTCAAGTGGTGTTTGGGGATTGTACCAAATGTGTTTATTGCTACTGGTACTATCTGTTCTTTTTTTTGTCACATTTGTTCTACTTCTAAATCATTGGTTTTCTGGAAACTACATGCACATTGCAGAAATATTTGGACAATTCTTAAGCTTTTAGATAAAACGTATATAGATCATAAAGTATTTACTGTCTACCCTTTAGAAGAAAATGCCTAATAATGGCATTAACTTCACGCCATGAATACTCTGGTGATGCAGCTTGGGAACTTAGGAAAAATGGCTCTTTTTCAGAACCACCCCCAAATGTGCTTTTGCAATTCTCCACCCTACTTATTTATTTAGGCATCTTTCATCCAGTTTTTCCAAATTGAAATAAAAGTTGCTTTTTAAAACAGTTTTAAGAAAAAGAGCCAACTAATCATCAATAAATAAAACTAAAGCAGTTTGGGAAGGGGAAACTGAGGAGATCATCTCAATGGATTTTTTTTTCTAAGGAGAAGGGAAATGTGTTAGCATTTGAATGCAACAAAGAAGAGGGAGTCAAGCTATTCTCCGAAGCACCTGAAGGCAGGACAAGAAGCAACAGATGGAAACTAATCAAGGAGAGAAGCAACCTAGAACTATGGAGAAATTTCCTGACAGAACAATTAATCAGTGGAACAACTTGCCTTCAGAAGTTATGAATGCTCCAACACTGGAGGTTTTAAAGAAGAGATTGGGGAACTATTTATCTGAAATGGTATATAGGGTTTCCTGCCTGAGCAGGGGGCTGGACTAGAAGACCCCCAAGGTCCCTTTCAACTATGTTATTCTATTCTGTTCTGTTATTCTGAATGTGAAGATGAGTAAACTTTTGGAAGTTAAACAGCATCTTCCCCAATTTCTTAACACTGCGATTTTATTCATGCTTATACACACACACAGGTAACCCAGCACCAGCTGTACCAAAACAACAGGTTCCTTCAAACTAAAAATAAAATGTCCAGATATTTTGAATAACATATCAGTTTCCTCAGCCAAACAGAACTAAAGCTTGAAGCTCCATTAGATCTCCACTTTTCAGTGGGTAGATGATTGACAGCTATGGGAGGCTGCTGGCTTCAAGATTTGTTCCAGGCTCCCTGCTTTGCGAGGTCCTGGGATGATTCAGGGGTAACTGGGGATTTGCAGGCAAAGCTGCCAGCTGTGCTGATGACAGTATGAAAACATATATTGGCTCATTTGTCATGCAAAACCTAGCACTGGGGGGATTTAATTTATTCCTTTTTTTTAAAAAAAAAGTTAGAAATGACCATCTGAGCTGCAATTTTCCTGCATCCTTCCCAAAATGACTTCTCAATAGCTACTGAATACCAGATGACATTTGTGCAGGATTCAGAAGTTGGTTCTCTCTTACTTGTGATACCAGCTCGCTTTCATTTCTTCCATGTAATATTTCAAGAAACACTGCAGCCTTATTCCTTCCTGAGTGCAGTGGATCTTCAAAGGAGAAGCTGATTTACCTGCAGTCAGAAAAAATGTTTATAAACGTTTTCAAAGTGTAAGGTCTAACTTCTTAAATAATAACAGCAGTTTTTCAATACAGTGGGTTTTATGCTCAAAACTGACATTTTGAACCCCCGAACACTTCTGCTGACGGTTTTTCATAAAATATGCATCACAATAAAACTGTACAAGAGTCTTTTGTTATGTATAAACATAAACAATATTTATTTCAAAAGTTGTCACTGGCTCTTGTTGATCTTTTTTTTTTAAAAAAAGGCTACCATCAGAAATCTCTCCAATGTCCTCTCTCCAAATTACAAAGTATTATTTCCATGACCAAAATGATCAATGTCAAAAATAAGAAAATATTACTATCAACTTCTGCTAGCCCTTGTTTATTTGTATAAAGTGCCAGTAAATGTCAACTCTCTGATCTTTCATTTAAGATATGCATTTCTATTTCAGGTATCATACCAAATTTGAAAGAATTTAGTATTGAATTGAATCATTGACTAAGAACATGGTACTGTTTGATAAATTCTAATTTACAGATATAACAAACGGAATGGTCTTAAACCTATTTCAATGAACGAAGCAAAACCTAACAGGTGGGAAAATATTTTACTCCTGTCAGAAGTAGTACCTTGCTGTTTCTGAGTCACCTCAAGCTAAGCACAATTGCATCTTTTTAGTACTTGAATTCTGAATAAATGCTTACTAGAACGCTATGTAGCATTCTCTATGTTAGCGAATACTCCAACACTTTATAGTTATTTCTTAAAACCTTACAGAGTGATTTTCAAAGATCACCTTTTAGCTTGTACTTGCATGTTTTCGAACTGCGAGATTGGCAGGAGTTGGGGCAAGCAATGGGAGCTCACTCAGTCATGTGGTACTTGGTCTCAAACAGCCAACCTTCCAGTCAACAGCCCAGTGTCTTAACCACTGAACCATCACGCGCTTGCTTTATGATTTTATAGTTATTCATTTTATTGTTGTGAGCTTTTCACAGTTGTGCTTAAGATGGGTGACTATGTAAGTCTAAATAAAACAAATAAAAGTGACATTTACTCACCACTGACTCTACTCAATCCTTGGATTATATCTTCGTATACTGAGGAGAGACAGAAAAACAATATCCAATCAGCATAGAACATACTGCTATGTGGTATTCATACGAGAAAACATTACGTTAAACATCATAAATGCCCTAAGTGTTATTTCAGAAAACCTTACAGTTCGTATCTCTTCCTTTTGCATTTACCTGATGTAGTCCTCATAGAAATAAAGTATATACATAGATCAATCTAATGAGACTAATTTATGCTTTGCCTCTGGCATGTTGTATCTCATTAGTGATTTTGATCAATCTCATTCATCGTTTGCTGCCTTGCCAACCAACAGTGTTGCCATTTAACAGATGAGTATATGTTTAAAGTGGCAGCAAAACAGGAATCCTAAGAGGAGGAGAGGGCAGCAGTTGGATGAACTACTGAAGGAACACAACATTTGGAAGCCAACAATCAAGGACATAAGTAAAAACATCTTCAGAGGACCACTAGCTGAACATAGTCAGAGAGCAATACCTACAAAGCAATTGCTGCCTCAAAGAACAGAGGCCCAAATTGACTTTTGTTCATGAACACAGCCCTCTCAAAAAGTAAACACTTCTGAGGAGTACCTTTTTTAAAAAAAACACCTCTGTATTTAGAAATTTGACAGTACAACCTGGACAACATCTGCAGGTTTTAATTGCTACTGCTAATACTGCTGCTGTTGCTTTTTTCATTAAGTAGGCAGTATTCGTCCAAACAAGGGCAGGACACTTTGTCTGAGAAAGAATTGAACTGCCATTTTGAAACACAGAAAAGTCTGGAAATGTGGAGTTTTCCAAGGGACATTTTTCTACGACTTGAAATCAATATCTCAAAGGTAGGAAGGTTCGTGACTGCAAAGTTGTGTTCACATGCCTGCTCGTTATCTGGTATCCGGGGACACTTGTTATAATTTTCTCCAATTATCTATTTTTTTTCCTTTTAGAGAATAACAAATTTACCCATTCCCACAGTAACAAAGTTTGGCCCTGTGCAAAGAATCACAGGGCTGGAACCTCATTAAGTAGCAGATGTCACCATACCCTCAGGAGAGTTGAGATGTCAGCAAAAAAAGGGAGAGACTGGCATTTGTGATTGACCTCCCAGCCAGCTCATCAATGAGTAAATTTCTTTGAGACTGTGAACCTATGAGGAGTCAGAGTAAACCACTCTGAGATGACAAATGTCAAATGGCTTATCTTTCCACAGACATTCCTCTTTCCAGAAAAGGTCACTATGGTGGATTGCTGTGGTGTAATTGTCCTGTAGAACAAACTGGGGCTTCTTTCATAGAAAATTGCTATCAAGTGGAAATCTGTGAAAAATATTTTTACATGGCATTCTCTTTATGCATGCATTGTTACTTCATGTCACATACGCAACTCTGGATTCACCAATCCACCTCCCATGTTCCCATGCCATATGTAAACCACTCTATAGTTTCGTGAACTGCCTGGTTCACACAATAACCTGGGATAATGACTGAGTCTTCTCAATTCATGAATTACAAACAACATGCTTAATTTTAACTTAATCTAGCTTAGTTTATGTGTATCCACAGATACCACACGAATGCCACTCTAGAATACTGTAAAATGTTTTCATGAGGTTATCACAAGTGGCAGTGCTGCCCAACTCTAGCCTTTATTAACTGTTGCTCTCTGAAGGTATTGGGAACAAATAAGAGTCCTAAGAATTACAGGCCCCAACATATCTGAAAGATGCCAAGTCTTTTTAAAGCTTGTATTTTAGATTTAAAGGCATCAGAAAACAGGCCCTAAATCTTGTGAGGTCACCATACAAGAACAACCACAACAGATGGAGAGCTGCAGTGCCAAGTTAGAGAACCGTTATGGAGAATTCGGGATCACCAAATACATTGTTCTTCTTCATATCTCCTGAATTGTGGCAATTGCCAAAGGGGTTGTGGGTGATTGCAATATTAGGCATGAGTGTCAGCAAGTGTGGTTCTAAGAGGTAAGAGACAAAATACAAACCATAGTTACAATAGGTTCTACTGGATTTCTGGCTCTGCCGTGCTTTGTAAATCTCCTTTCTCCACCCAAAGTCAAAAACTGAGAGGTTGCCACCTTTACTTTTAAAGGAAAGGGCCATTCTTGATGATCCAAGAGGCCATGAGAAATGTTTTGTGAAACCCGTCTACACTAGGTGAAGCATAGAGGGAGATTCACTTTGCATATTTTTAAAAAAGGGAAACTAGTACTTCATTCCTGTAGTTTTCAGTTTTAGAATTTTCCAGACCAAACAGCATGGTGTTGTGCCTCGGGCCTCTTCATGGGCTCAGTTGCCAGCTGAGGACTTGGGAAATGAGTCATTGGGAGAGGGGCCCTCCTCCCTTGCTGTACCAAGTTCAGCCCGGCCACTCTTCCCCACAGCTGTCTTACCAGTTCCTCTAGCAGAGGAGGAGACTGAATTTGAAGGCAAGACAGCTGTGGAAGATCAACAGCGAACTGGAGCAGATGTTGGTGCAGAGCCAGAGGCTGTAACAGACACAACTGATGAATGTTTCCTAGATGCAAGGATGAGACGCAGACTGCATAGAGAAACACAGAGGGAGACAGCGGACCAATCTATTGGACATTGCTGGGGACGTGGCAGGCAGCACCCATCCTCAACAGAGGGATAAAACGGCTGACTTTCAAACAGTTGCATCAACAACTGGTTGATTTTTGGCTTCTGTTTTCTGCATTCCTGCTTTTGACCTCGGACTAGACTCTGTGTATTGTTGGCTTCTTGACCTTGGACTTGAATATTGGTTACACTAATTTTGCTGACCTTCATGATCCAGATCATGGACATTGTGAGTCATGTTTCATTAACCCTTTCCTGGCTCAGCTCTCCATCTGGTCCCTCTGCCCAAACACATGACCACTGAAATGAGATTCAGGGCAATGGCATTCAAAATATCTGGAAGGCAACCATAGCTAAATAAAACTCTTTCTCATGCTTTGGGATAATGCTTGCTCAAAATGTGGCATTACCTTTCCCTGATACGTCAAGTTCAGAAATATCCTGGCCTCTGTCATCTGACAGTGTTGTCTTATATTCACCTTGGTCTTTTTTGGACAGCTAGGAGGAAAATATAGTAACATTATTATGACATGAAAATTAATGAAAGCCATTTACAATCAGGCTACATTTTCTCTATCGGAAAGCACATTTATTTTGAATTTTGTCTGAGCAGAAATGACATGAGTAGATTCCCAGTGTGGGCCTAGCAAGTCAAGACAATTATTGTATTCACACTTTTAGCACCTTCTGCTCAAAATGAACTAAGCTGCCTATTGTACTTTTTTAATTCAGAAAGCATACTAAATGAACATAATCTATATAAATCACAAATGACTTGATAAAGCTGAGGGATTTACTCATTTTGACAGAAAAGCAATCAGGTATTTCTGTTTACATCCATTATTATCCATTTTCATCTAAAACAGAAGAAATTATATAGCAATTGCCATTTTTTAAATGAAGTAGAGAATGTGTTCATGTAAGCAGACTTATTTGGAAGCCTTGAAATCAACAATAAATTTCAGTTATAATCCAGTCAAAACTTTTAGCCTCAGTGACTTCAATTCCGGACTTGAATATAAATTTTATTTTCCCAGAGAAATCAATTGATAATATATGTGACTTTGATTAGATCATATCTGTAATTAGGACTGATCTGAGAATGTATGAACAGTTCCTTCCTTTCTTCCTTTCTTCCTTCCTTCCTCCCTCCCTCCCTTCCTTCCTTCCTTCCCTCCTTCCCTCCTTCCTTCCTTCCTTCACAAAATGTCAAATGTTTCAAATGAGGTCATTAAGGCAGTGTTAAGCAGGAGCTACAACATCTTGTAATGAAAAGAAACTGCATATATTGAACAAAAATAGAAGTTCCATTAACTACACCTTTTTGATAACGAGGAGGCTAAAAGTCAATAAATGTATAGTTGTAAAAACTGGCTAAAGTTAAAAGAAAACCATAAAGCAAATAGAACTGCTTTTGCACCACTGAAGAAAGAGCATCAGAAAAATAAAGCTAAAGAACAAGTAAGCCTGGAGACAGATATCCAGAGAGTTGAGAAAGGTGTCACAGAGCTCTTTTAAATAAGCTTTGATAATGTTCGTTGTTTCAAAAATGGCAGGCACACATTTTGATCCAATTAAAACATGGTTGTCCAAGACTGGTTGGCTTTTATAATCAAATATATCATTGTGACTAGAACTTTGGTAAATCCAACAATTCTCTGTCTGCACTGAGGGCAACATTTTTATCCACAGGTGGAAGGGGAGGACAGTCCATTATGTTACATACCTGTCTTCATAGAATCATAAAATCACAGGGCTGGAAAAGACCTTAGAAGTCTTTTAGTCCAACCTCCTGCCCAAGGCAGAAGTTCTTATACCATTCAGGACAAATGGTCGTCCAAAATCTTTCTTGAAAACCATCAATGATGGAGCACCTACAACTCCGGGAAACAAGCTGTTCCATCTATTAATCTCTCTCACTTTCAGGAAATTCTTCCTTAGTTTCAGATTGGATCTCCCTCCGATGAACTTCCCCTCTTTCCTTCCTTCTTGTCCTGCCCTCAGGTGCTATGGAGAATAAATCAATCCTTTCCTCCCTGTAACAATCCTTGAAAGGCTGCTATCAGATTTACCATGAGTTTTCTCTTGATTAGACTAAACACACCAAGTTCCCTTAGCAAATTTAGCCTCCAGATCCTTTATTATCTTTGTAACTCTTCTTTGCACACTTTCTAGAGCCTCAACTTCATTTTTGTATCATGGTGACCAAAACTAGATGTAGTATTCCAAGTGTGGCTTCACCAGGGCAGTACAGAGCGATACTATCACTTTCAAAGATCTTGATGTTATCCCTCTGCTGATGCAGCCCAGGACTGCATTGGCTTTTTTGGCAGCTGCAGCCCATTGCCGACTCTTTCTTAAAGTCTTCACAATGAAGGCTTTTAATGCCCTTACATTTTAAGTTATTAACACGGTATTTTTATCAATAACTAAAAAGGTATTGTGTATGCTGGCTGACATTTGTTTAAAAATATAAACTGCACATGCAGTGGCGCGGGAAGAGGGCGTACTGAATATTAGCAAGACTGGAACTTCTACTTTTACGCTTCCTGACTATCCAGGAAAAAGAACTCTATGATTCTGAGCTACCCTGGGGCACATTTATGTCCATTGTATTCATACCTTTGGAATAGTCAGGCAGCAGATGCCTTTTTGAAAGTCGGGTGGCTCTTTGATATCCATCCCAGCTCCATCTCGGTACCATCTCATCAAAGTCTCCTTCTTGGTATTTGCCACCTGAATAAGGACAATAGTAAACACAATGAAAAATCCCATCCCAAGTGCCAGTTACTGCAGTTCTCTGTAGTTTGTGTTCTTGACTAGTTCAAAGAAGTCCTACCTTTTTTTCCCCCATTTTCATTTCATATGGAAGGGACATGTAGCAGTGAATAAAGACACTATTTTTAGTTTAAAAACTGAACTATTGCTCAGTTGGGTAGATGTGTGTGGAGCTGCTTCTCTCAAAAGACAATAGCAAACTTTAGAAACTGGAGTATTGCAGCAAGACTTGTGAGGTATGCTCTGTGTGATCTTTATTTTAAAAACACAATATTCCTGCATCTCTGCATGGATGAGCTGGCGGTTAGCAGATTTGAAAAAAGAATGTTTGAATCAGCAGGTGAGGTCCTGCTTCTCCCCAGCTACATGACTCTTTTGTGGCTTGTGTCAATGTCAATAATAGTAGGAGGCACATGGTCTTTCAAAGATTACTCGTTTGTCCCCTAATTACAGTTCAGTCCATTGATATGTGCAACTGATCATATTATAAAGGCAATGAACATTGTTCTTTATTCATTAACATAACTCTGTGAGCAACAATTTTATTTAAATATACATATGACCATGAGTCTGAGATTAATTATTGCCAATCAGAAGGTGGGAAATAGACCAAATTCTGATAATTAAAGGAGGACTAAGGAAAATCTGTATTTTCTAAACTTTAAAATAAATGTAAGAGTCAAGGAAGTATCTTGGTTAATCAAATAAGGTCCCTTTCAAAAGGTATAAAGTATTTTAGTGTGTATATATGTATGTGTTTGTATGTACAAGTACATGTTTATGTGCACATTTTTAAGAGATGTTCAGCATTAAATATAGGCAGAATTAACACTTTGGAGCTGCAAGCCAGTATTTTTCCCCATCATTCTATTGTACTTAATAGAACATGGTCCAGAGATAATATGCACATGATTGTATTGCAAATACGCTTAAGCTTGATTGGCATAAACATGAGTTCATTTGTTTTAGTTTGTTAGTTTGTTTTGTTGTTTCTGCAAAACAGCTCCAAATTACAAAATGTTTCATAAATAGAGAGCATACCATTGCTTTAAATTCATACTCTTCCTGCAAGAAATGTCATTTGTGAACCTTTGAGAAGTAATTTTGTTAAAATTCATCCAAAAATAATTGTTCACCTTACACAACAGCAAGACTTCACATTCATCAGAAACTTTCCAGTGCAAATACTCTTCAAAATGAGGACCTAGAAAAAAAATGGTAGATATGTCATAATATTCAGATCTTCAAAGAATTAATAAATATGACATGAAAAATAAAATTGGAAAGAGATTGTTGAATACACCTGGTTTGAGGATTTGAGGATAAGAAGGAAGAGTTAGGGAAAGGAAAGAATAGGGCAAGTCATGAAGGAGAAAAGGTAAGGAAGGAAGGTAAAAGAGGAGAGAATTAAGAACGGATGATGAGAAAGAGGGAGAAAGAGAGAGAGAGAGAGAGGAAATAAGAGAATAAGGAGAGGTAAGGAGTGAAAGTTAGAGATAGAAGAAAGAGGAAAGAATTGGAAGAAAAGAAAAAGGGAGGAAAGATAAGAAAGAGAAAGAGGTGAGAAAGGAAGAATGGAGGATGCGAGAGAAAGATAGAACGAAGAAAAAGGATGGTAAGGAAACAACAAGGTTGTATATAGATACCGAAAACACAAAGTACACAATGTAAAGTGACCCCCAACCAGAAATGAGTGATTGAGAATCTGTGGTTTCATAAGATCCAACTATCATAGGGAAATCCGGGTTTCTTCCCGTGTAAGATTGCGAGTTTCTTGGCGATGTTTCGGTGAAGTCTCACTCACCATCTTCAGGCTGGTGCTTCAAACAGGCCAGAAGTACCAGCCTGAAGATAGTGAGTGAGACCTCACCGAAATGTCGCCAAGAAACTCGCAAACTTACACGGAAAAAAACCCAAACATGCT
>JANHFO010005946.1:259867-270219 GCA_032468095.1 Pareas carinatus | reverse complement strand
GTTAAAATCATTTGTCTGAACTGGGATAGGGTCTCCTGCTTGAGCAGGGGGATTCACTGGAAGACCTCCAAGGTCCCTCCAACTCTGTTAGTCTGTGAAATAGGGTGAAAATGTCTCAGAAAAGGGAAACAAAAAAATTGTCTAGAGCTAAAAATCATTACTGTAAAACTAAAAAAGCAAAAGCAAAAAAAATCCCAAGAGGGCAGTTTTTTTGAAATGGGAAGAGGAGACAGATCATAGGGAGTGCCAGACTATGACTTTGTCTAAGGTGCCAACGTATCTACAGCTGGCCCTGCAAATAACGTTTTTCTTCAATTTTCCTCCCGTAATAATGACCCCCAAAAGTTAGGCTACGCTGAAAGTGGGCGACGGGCCCAAAGTCAGCCAGTCTTCCATAACTGGAGACAGATGGGCTCTTGAATCACCCCAGTCATAATCCAACACAGAACGTCCCTCACCAATGGCCTCCTTTGCTTGAATAGGTGGTGTTATTTCAGAAGGATCACTAATCCCATGCTTGTTGGCTGACAAAACTCGGAAAACATAGGATTTCCCTTCCGCAAGATCAAACACTGCATAGCGAGGGGATCGGACTGGCACTTGAGCGTTAACCCTCTGCCAAGTCCCACTGCCAACCACAGACTGTAAAGAAAAGAAAGAGATCATTACAACATGTAGAGAGCTGCAAATGTCCTCAAAGTACTTGAATTAAAAGTACTTGAATTAATGATCTATGGCTACATAATCTTCTATTTCCTAGATAATCTGCCAGACGTGATGTGGTAGCACATGGCTTTGCTTGCTGCAGTTAGTGAGTGTGTTTGACTTTGATCAGTTAAAACTATAAATTCCTCTACTTTATGCAAATAGATTGAATTTGGGATTTTGATTTGTCAGTTTGGATGCCATTTAGAGCAATCTGAAAAGTAAATATATTGTAAGTCTTGCTCAGTTCTGGTCATGATATGATTTTGTTAGTCCAGTTATGCTAGATTAGTGATTCTCAACCTTGGCCACTTTAAGATGGGTGGACTTCAACTCCCAGAATTCCTCAGCCAGCATCCTGAGAGTTGAAATCCACACATTTTAAAATGGCCAAGGTTGACACATATTATTTTAGAGGATGTCATTAATTCATTCAAGGCTAATCCTAAGTGTATTTTTCCAAAAATAGAAGCTGCATTGGGACTTTCTCTCAGATAGGTACATCAAAGATGTTTTACTGAATCTGCACCCCTCTAAATGTATGGGGTTTCATCTTCCATGATTCTCCAAATAATACTATATTATGGCTGGCCATGTCACTAAGAATTATAAAGTATGAGCATATCCAGCAGATTCCATGTACAGTGCTGCAACTTTAGCCACAAAACTGCTTTTTCACTTCAGTTCAGCTCACACCTAATATTATGGAATATGGGGGAATCTTGTTCTCCTTTGCATATTGCCATAATTGACTAGTGTTTCTCAACCTTAGCAACTTGAAGATGTGTGGACTTCAACTCCCAGAACTGAAGTCCCTTCCAACTCTGTTACTCTGCTAATATTCATATTTTTCCCTTTCTGCTGCTGGGCACATTGTTTGAAATGAAGAGGGATGCCATCCAGCCAAATGCCACCATAAAGCACTGTACCTTCTCGATGAAATATGATACTGGGTCTCTGCCACGAGGAACAGGTGGTTCCCAACTGAGAACGACGTATGTCCTGCTGGTTTCTGAAGCATGCACGTTGGTGGGAGGTCCATGGATTTTAACATCACCTAGAAGAGTAATACACTCAATAACTGTACAGCGCCAGATTAATCTCCCAGGCTAGCTAGCATTGATGCAAAACGTTGTCGCTCCAAAATATCTCATTAGAGCGCATTACTCAGCTATTAAGGGCTTTACATCGGCTTTGCGATTTATCAAAGCTAATTTGTTTCCAGTTTGTGAAAACCAAGCAAGAAAAGTAGCTGTGATTTTTCACAGCTGGCTTTTTTTAAAAAAAAATTGAAGTGGGGAGGAGGAAAGATTGCACATGCATTCATCTCCTAAGATTTTTGTTTTACTTTGATCATGTTTGAATTGCTTTCATGTGCAGCAGTAAATGCCCTGATAAAGTCTTCATGCTTTATGCAAATAGGAGACAGGTTGATCAAAGTGAGGAGCCTGAGAGCTTCTCCCTTGAAAAATGAGCAAGGAGAAAAATTTGCATGAAGGATCACAGCAATTAAATATAAAATAAAAAAAATGGAGAGGGAAGAAGCCTCTCCTAGTTTAGGAGGGACAATGAGAATCAAAATAATACATGGCACAGGAATGAATTGTTATTTTCCTGTAACACATTGTGGCCGCTCTCCGTTTCTCATCAGAGATCAGCAGTTCAAAGAGAGAATTGGAATTTTAAAATCCATCTGGAATGGTTCAGCTTATTAATCCTAGTCAGGAAAAATGCCCAGCATTTTTTTTAAAATACTATGACTACTGGGGCCATTCTCCTAGGTATCTCCACATCTGTTTTCTTTCAAAAGCTGAGCTTCCAGATATTTGATAGGAAAAATAAGGAAATGGTAAATGTTCCCCCCACATATGCATGCTAGTTGGTCCAACTCTAAGGTCGTGTGCTCATCTCTGTTTCTAAACCGAAGACCCAACGCTGTCCGAAGACATCCCTGTGGTCATGTGGCCAGCATGACTGACCGTCTAAGTTGCATGGAGCGCTGTTACCCTCCCACCAAAGTGGCCCCTATTTTTCTACTTGCATTTTTACATACTTTTGAACTGCTAGGTTGGCAGAAGCTGGGACAGGTAACGGTAGCTCACACTGTTATGTGGCGCTAGGGATTTGAACTGCTGAACTGCCGACCTTCTGATCAACAAGTTTAACATCTTAGCAACTGAGCCACCATACCCCAAAAGAAAAAATATCTCACCACAAAAAGGAAGGGGGGAATAAAACCTGTGACTTGATTTACCCAAACTAAAAGCTGTCACGGACCAGCATTCTCTAGATACCGAGAGAAGTATCACTCTGCATTTTAGTATATTATACATACACATTTTGCATTGCAATTTCGATTAGGAAGGAAATAAACCCTGTGCTGATTAACTCGCCTTTTCTGGCTCTCTGAGTTCCATATTCAAAAGAGCCAAAAGCTGTTTCTGCTCTGGGAAGACAAATGTTAAAATATATTTACCCTGTAGTCTTAAAACTGCATCAGCAGGTATGATTTATTGTGCTTTAAACTCTGAAGCACTTCAACAAATTACAGTTCTTAAGATTCAGGTGGAAAATCAGAAAAATTAAAGTAGCAATACCGGGATATTCCAATAATGCAAACATACATAATACTTACATACACAAAATGAAAATGGAATACTTTCCCAGTACTCAAAATAGTAATCACTCAAGAATGTATTAACTTTGTTCTCAAGTGCTCCTTCTATTAGATTCATCATGTGGGCAACAAGAGAGATGCACATGTTTAACTCCTTATAAAATGCTTAAAGAAAGGAGAGTCTAGTCCAGGGCTTCCCTACTTTGACAACTTTAAGGCGGGTGGACTTCAACTCCCAAATCTGTACCCACCTTAAAGTTGTCAAGATTGAGAAACTCTAGTAGCCAGAAAAAGAGATCTGAATGTCAGTCAGAAGACAAAAGTTTTAGTAACAGCAATAGGTAGGTAGGTAGGTCAATTATCTTGCCTCTGTAGAAGTTACGTACCTTCGAAGTCGTCATAATGGAGGACAATGTCCCTGCCTCCCTCCATGTGAATGGCTGAAGGTGACAGAAAATATTATTTATATTTAAGTTTCTGTACTAATAGAACACCTTTTGAAAATTGCATTGAACCATCCTCTTTGTGGTATTTGATTGCTTCTCACTAGTATGGATTTGTATACCAGCAACATTATGCAAAGTTATGGGTTATTAGCTCTAGCATCTGTGGTTATTAATTCAGATGAGTGCTCTATCGATGGTAAGGGTGAACAAACACTTATAAGATCACATTTTTATACTGGGCAAATAAATCGCCTGACCAAAAATCACTGTCACTCAGGAGAAAAATGAAGCGTATGCTAGGCATAATATAATTTATTGGTGGAATCTTTTCCATACATATTTACATATCAAGGAGCTGGACTACCGCAAGTAGTCCTCAACTTATGACCCCCAACTGAGGTAAAAAATTTCCAGTGGTAAGCAAGACATTTGTTAAGTGAGTTATGCCCCATTTTACCACCTTTTCCTACACAGTTATTAAGTGAATCATGCAGCTGCTAAGTGAATCTGACTTCCCCCATTGACTTTGCTTGTCGAAGGCCAGCTGGGAAGTTTGCAAATGCAGATTACATGACCCTGGGACAGTTATAAAAACATACCAGTTGCTCAGTGCCCGAATTTTGATCATGTAACCATGGACATACTGCAATGGTCGTTAAGTGTGAAAACTGGTCATAAGTCACTTTTTTCTAACTTCGAAAGGTCACTAAACAAATGGCTATAAGATATTGGCTGAAATTACAACACTTATTTCAAGTAGTAATAAATAAGTTTGATCTATGGCCAGCTCAGAAGCGAAGTTTTTCCTGCTGTCCTGGTTGAGCACCAAGATTCCTCTTTTATAAGCCTGCTTATAATTTCAGCTGAAGGAAAAGGGCAAAGTTTTTTTCTTACTTTGTGATCTCTCCAAGTCCACGGGGTCAAGAGCCGCCACTGCATCAGAGGTTCTTGAGGGACGACTGATCCCTGCCTGATTGACAGCCCTCACTCGGAAAATGTAAGAACGCCCTTCCAACAAGCCAGTCACAGGATACTTGCAGATTTTTACAGGGGCGTCATTGCATTGCACCCAGTTTTCAGTACCCACTTCACATCTGGTTTTAAAAAAAATGAGAGAAAAGGTGAAAAGGAAAGCTTCATTTCCAAGCTTTACTATCAATCCTCTTGAGTTATTATTATTATTTATTAGATTTATATACCGTCCTGCTCCCGAAGGAGTTGTGAGGATGGTTTCCTTTAATATTGGGTGACTGGCGAATCAGATGCCAAATGTAGTTAAAATAAAGTATAAAATAATAAGCATTAGGATAAAGTATTGTAACTTCACAAATATACCTTGAGGGGAAAAGCCCTTGAAGTCGTAAGGAATATATCATTAACATGGGCGACCACAATGATGTTTAGTTGACTTCCAAACAGTTGGCACAACTAAGTAGTTTTGGTCCTGCTCCTTTTTACATGCAAACCCCATCATTTTAAAGCCAGTGACTATTGCTTTGGATAGCAATAGCAATAGCACTTCACAATGCTTTACAGCCCTCTCTAAGCAATTTACAGAGTCAGCATATTGCCCCCAATAATCTGGGTTCTCGTTTTACTGACCTGGGAAGGATGGAAGACTGAGTCAACCCTGAGCCAGTCAGGATTGAGCTTCTGGCAATGAACAGAGTCAGCCTGCAATACTGCATTCCAACCACTGCACCACAAGGGCTCCTATGTACCTGATGCACCTCCTTCAAGTTCCTGAAATTTTCTTGGTAAGACTTCAAAGTGGCTGTCCTTGCCTCCTTTCAATGGCTGAGAAGAATGATTGGTCCAAGGTCAACCGGCTGGCTTTATGCCTAAGGTAGAACTAGAACCAAGGTCTCCATATTTCTAGACTGGTGCTTTAACCACTAGCCCAAAGTGCTGTAGGGTACTCTCATAAGTAGCTTTAAAGGGGAATTGGATAACTTAATGGATGTGTTTCCATGTTCCACTCACAGGTCCCTCTTCAGGCACTTGGCAAAACACTAAATTAAGTTGGTCCTTGACCTGAACCAACAGGACCACTGTTACATAAGTTGAACATGAGATATTTCCCAGGAAGTGAATGTGATTCAAGAATATTTAACACAATTTGACCTACAGGATTGTGTGGAATGGACAAAGCAGATGAAAAGCTCCTCACATGTATCTTTAGCAGGCTCACTGAATACACATTCAAGAAGTGAAGTTAATGAAGATTAGACATCAGTCATTGGGTGCAAATAGGATCAGGAGACCAGTGTTAGCTAGTGGTTAAGGGGCTGGCCTAGGAACCAGGAGACAGTGAGTCCCGCCTTCCTCATAGAAGCCAACTGATCTTGGGCCAATCATTTTTCCTCAGTCCAACTCACCTCATAGGGTGGTTGTTGTGAGGAAAATAGGAGGAAGGAATATTAGGTATGTTCACCACCTTGAGTTATTTATAAAAACAATAATAAAGACACAATGAAAATGAAGTAAATAAAATAGATAAAAATAGGATCCCACTATCATCTAACAAAAAGGAAAAACAGCATATTAACCTAATGAGCAGGAAACCAGAAAGTAAGGCATCAAATGATTCACATGTGTATGTTGATCACTTGGTAACTGATAACCAGGGAGCAATGCACAGGAGGGAATGTGTGGTACAGATCATGCCTGTGCCATAACTACAGTGACTATATTTTCTTAGGAAAAAACAAGGAGAGACCTGAGAAGGGAGCAAATTTAAAAGCGATTCATAAGATAAAAAATTGTAATTGCTTATAACTTTGCTTTATGAAAGATAATTCAAGAACAAAATGAAGAAAAACTTTACAAAAGTGTTGTGGTGACACAGTGGTTAGAATGCACTATTGCAAGTTGACTCTGCCAACTGTCAGGAGTTCGATCCTGACGAGGCTCAAGGTTGACTCAGCCTTGCATCCTTCTGAGGTCAGTAAAATGAGGACCCAGGTTGTTGGAGGCAATATGAAAATAATGCTGACATTGTAAACTGTCCAGAGAGTGCTGAAAAATACTGTGGAGTGGTATATACTTCTAAGGGCTATTGCTATATTCTAATAAAAATATCAAAAATCAAACATTTCATGTAAATTTACTTTTAAAAAAGACAATTCATGTTCCGTAGGTTTCACACAAATGTGAAGAATTGTACATTTAGTGGCTCCATTGGCAAGGTAAAATTTAAATGACTAAAATAAAGGATTAGAGTGTTTTATTTTAGAATCAATAGGATCAAATGCTATTTTTTCCACATATACCTGTCAACAATATAGCCAATCACTGAAGTTTCATGAGTTGTATTTGGTGGTTTCCAAGTTTTTGAAAAATAAATAAAGCTAGAAGGGTAGCTTTCTGAAATAAAGGACTGCCCTTTATAATAAAGGATATGCGACTATACCCAAGACAGATATTTCAGGCCATCTGAAATAATAATCATTTTTTCAGTGCTAATTTATCAAATATTGGGTAATTAAAAGGTCTTCATGTGTGTGAACCAATTCAAAGAGACCTGGACTGAGCTGCAGATTTTTAACTTGTCGGAAAACCACAAAAGACCATAAATTCCATTGAAATAAAACTTGAACAGTATTATACTAACGTGTCACAGAAAGCAAAATCTGTATCAAGTTCAAAAGCTGTGTCTTTTGAGCACTGATAATTTATCTGAAATATTTAGAATCACGTGCCATTCCTTCCACATATACCTGTCCACAAAATAGCCAATCACTGGAGCCTCGTGGGTTGTATTTGGTGGTTTCCAAGTAACAATAACATAATCTCTGTTGGCATCATGGCAGCTCACATCCATTGGTGCTCCAGGCGCCCCCATTACTAGAGCATCAGCATCTAAAACCCCAAGAAAAGATCAGATAAAAGCATAATTCAGCTATTATGAATATGATACCATAAATAAATGTATGACAGTGGGGTTTCTCTTTCAATCAAATGAATTCGCTTTTTCTCCATACTTGAGCTAGGAGAAAAATACACCAGCATTGATTATACTGTCTTCATTAAAGGAGAATATTTGAAATAAGGGATCCTTGCTGCTCTCTGAGGTTGGTTGGAGTGATCCTGGAGGTCCTTTGGTTGGGCTCTTTACTGTTAGCTTGTTTGGCAGTTCTTTGATTGGGTATTGTTTACTTCTTGATTGTTGACCTGATGTTGATTTTTGGTGTTAATCTATGCTCATCTGGGTGTTGTTTGCTAGTGGGGAGGTATTTGGGGTTTTTTTTTGGCTTGCTGATTGTCTCTAGTACAGAGGTCTCCTTGAAGTTGAAGTCCACAAGCCTTAAAGGGACCAAGGTTGGAGACCTCTGCTCTAGTGTGTAGATATTGTTTATTTAGATATGTCTATTGACAGGCAATTTGTCAGAGCAATCAATACCCAGATGAACCAAAGAACCACCAACACTGCAAGGCAAACCTTTACTAGCACTGATGATATATCTAGTTTGGTAATGAAATGTCTGCAAGAAAACAGCCAAGCTCAGAGAGTACTCAGGGCCCTTACTCTCTTCATTGCTGATCCCTATCCTGTTTTAATAACCAAGTCACAGAATGATGTTGTCCTTACCGTTTTAGTGTGGGTCATATTAGGAAAAGTGATAGGTGGATTCTCCAGACTGAATTTTCCCTTCCACTAAATGTCCCCGGTGCACAGGAAAAACATTTGTCAATAATTTTTATTAATAAAGGAAAGGCTGGAGCTGGAGTTGGTGGAAAGTAAGTGAGTTTTAACTGATGGCTACACCAGTGGATTTAGTCATCTATCAAACCTTGCTCTGGTTTTATGCATAGAATAATGCTATTCTGGAACAATTCTATTCCGAAGCAGTGGTATTCTGGAACAGCTCCATATCCATGTCAAAAAAGAGACCCAAAATGGTAAAACACTGAAAAGATGGTTGCAGAGTATAGTAGGAAAACACCATCCTAAATTATTATTGGGTATCTTTCTTGACCAAGTTGCTTCTTTTGAGATATATGGTGAAAACAGGGACAGAGAGCATGTGAAGTTTTAAAAAGTAGTAATTGAGAATTTGCAAGAGACTATAATGGAAAGAGGACTCACAGGTTCACTAAATGTCACTTAAATTCCTCGATTTCCTTTCACAAAGAGAATGTAGGAGATGTTAACCAATATTGGGAATATTCAAGTACAGGAAAGATTTGTTTTCCTGTCCAGCCTGAGCTCAAACAATAGGGGCACTGTAGATCATAGGCAAGCTTGATTGACAACTGAACTATCCTAAACAGAGTAGGATATGCTGCTAAAGGCTCATTGTTATTGTAGATGTGGCAGCATACAAAAGGAAAGCACAGTTTGAAAGAACTGGTCTCTCCAGCTGATAAAGGCAGAATGAGGAAGAGAAGAGGGTGAGAATAGTCTGAAATGATAGAACAGAACTAAGCAGATCCCACCTCCTGATCACTTTATCACAAGCATTACCAAGGAAGCATCCGTTATCAATCATTTGGAGGGCAGACCTTTTAAACTGGAATAGCTAAATTTGACTGTCTCCATAGTGGGCTGGAGATGATACAAAAGTAACTCTATAAGGACATGTCCTTTTAGAAATATTTAGTGAAGCATCTTCTTACTTCCTTAACAAGACCTGAAGATTCCTTTTATGGAAGTAAGCACTGGGACATTATAAAACAGTGGCTCATATTCTATTCTATTCTATTCTATATGCAGCTTCAGGTTAAATCATTGGCACCTTGGTGTGCTCTGCTTGTTTTCCTGCGGATGCTTTCTGGACAAATTTCCTTGGCAAGGTTTTTCAGAAGTAGTTTGCCATGGCCTCCTTCCTAGGGCTGAGTGAAAGTGAACTGTCTCAAGGTTCACCCTACTGGCTTTGTGCCGGGACTAGAACTCAGGATCTCTCAGTCTCTAGGCTGAAGCCTTAATTGCTCCGTTAAGAAAGGCCTTGTTGCTGACCTAACATTCCAAAAAAGTTGGCATATTTGACGCCCACTGCATATTTGGCCAGGCAAAAGGACAAGGATCCGTCATAAATTCTCCTATTTGCTGTGTTAGGGTTAGGTCAACAACAACCAAATAAATAAATAAATCTTTGCCAGTATTATTGCTGAGAATTGCAAGAGAGAACACTTTCTCAGCCTTTAGCTGGACAAGACTTCGTTTGTTCAACCACTCAGAAACCAGAATGCTTTGTTGGCAGGGAAAAATATGTGGTGGTTCCTACAAGGAGTTGTCGACAGACAGCTCTTCTCCCCCACTTCAAAAAATGAGGGAAAACTGTAAAAATTACCCCTCAAACAGCAGCATTTCACATAGAGAGTGCTACACTTGCAAAATGCTTTTACAAGGCTGGTCCTGAATCAAATGCAGATAATTCTTCCAGTTTTTTAATTTTTAATTTTTTTAAAAAAAACACCTTTTAACTCTCTTAAAAAGAGGCATCTGATTTATTTATTTTTATTCCCCTAAAAAAAAAACACCAATAATTAGAAGATGACAAGATGACACGGGTCTTGTTGTAGAAAGAAGAGAGCAGGCGTACTCGGGGTTTTTTTGGGTGGCAAGAATTTTTTTATTACCC
>JANHFO010005946.1:209548-222250 GCA_032468095.1 Pareas carinatus | reverse complement strand
CCAGCCATGCTGGCTGGGGAATTCTGGGAGTTGAAGTCCACCCGCCATAAAGTTGTCAAGATTGGGAAACCTTGTTTAAAGTAACTCTTTACAAGAAGTGGGCTCCTCTGGACATAATAAAGAAACTTTTATTTTTGATCATCGTTACTGTATCATCACAATGCCAGGTGGAGGGGTAACAGCACAACTTCTTTAGGAAATAAGAGACGGAGAGCTCGGCACAATCTTTCAAAGTTTTATTCCATGCAGCATGTATTTGCTGACTCAGTTTTCCCAATTAAGCGATTAACAAGGAAGGCAGTGAACTGCAGTGACAGTTCACAAAGCCAATGTGAAATTCCTCTTAATCAGGTTGCAATTAAAATAGCTGATCTGCTTGATCCAGCAAATTTTAGAAAAAGACCCTGGACTCTGACGGAGAAGACTTTGTCCTACTGCCAGCTGGGAAATGATTCAACTTCCAGTCATTTTCTATAGAGTGGAAGAGGACAGTATTTTATTCTTTATCTCAAGCAGTCAAATATCTCAGGCTAAATTTCCTTTGTATTCAGTAAGTGAACTGCGTTTTATTCCTTCCAATAGTGTCGGGATCCATAGGCCTGATGTCACGCTAGCCATGGTGTCATCTGAAAGGATGACAAGAACTGAAAACTTTGTACCACAATAATCACCTTAGAATAAAATCCATGGACAGCCATGGTTCCCAGTCTCCAAGGTTCATTGAATTAATCTGGTTTAATAACTCTTTCCCGTTCAAATTCGTTTCACAAGATATTTGAGAAGCTCAAAGCAGACCCATGTACAAATGCCAACTTGAACTTGAGTGTCATTGTACTATACTTCTGATTTGTTTACAGGATGAAGAATTTAGGATTTCTGCAAAGCCCAATATTTCTTGATGTACAGTAAGTTTTTTGGAGAAGGCTGGAACTCTTTTTATTAAACATTAAAGCATTTATGTTTTGATTGGGCAAACTAGCTTCCAGAAATTTTTTTTTGAAAATTTCAGGAAACAAATGGAAAATAATTGCTTCAAGGTGAGATAGTAAATTTAATTCATGCCGCTTGTCACCCTGACAATGTTTTTTAAAAAAGTGACCAAAAACTGGGTTGTTCTTCTAGCCTGGGGACAGTGTGGTATCCAGCTCCTCTGGAATTTTATCCAATTGGGTATTCTTATTCCAGACACATCATCTTTGTTCTCATTGCTTTATTGCCTTCCTTGTTTTTAATGTTGCAAGCTGTCTGGTCTTATGCATTTGGGTAGCTTCTAAACTGAGTGAATGAATACATGAATGAACCAATAAAGGAATGAATACGTTAAAACAGAATGGAAGAAAAAGGAGAAACCGAGAACTTGGAAAACTACACCAGCACTTTATCTTAACCTTAATGTTCTGCGTTGTTGCAAGTTAACAAACTGTGTGAACTTAGCCATTCTTGTTTGTAAACCATAAAGTACACATTTGCATGAAAAGTAAATCCATCCAGTTATGGCTTATTCAACAAATGATAGTGAAGCATAGGTTGTGTGAACAAGGTGGAAAATGTCTGTTGGCATTCTGGTTGCACTTCTTTGTTGCATCTTCCATCTCTACAATATATCCTGAGAAGAAAATAACATATAACATTGACACACGCTATAAGCTTACTTGCAGCTAATAAAATTCTAGGAAGATAAAAACATTTGTAGCTTGAACCATAAGGAGTTTCCTCTTTGCAGTTTATACCAAGAGAATCCTTTTCAGCTGAATTTATCACATCTTACAAATACATCTGGCGTGCTTGCATCTGTGAATACACTTTAGCAATGATGGCGAACCTATGGCACGGGTGCCAGAGGCGGCACTCAGAGTCCTCTCTGTCGGCACACGCACCGTCATCCCAGCAAAGTTAAAAAAAAACATTCTTTAGTAGAAAGCCAGAGGGACGTAGGGCTCCCTTCCACCTCCCACTCTCCACTTTACCCACCGCTCTGCCCAGCAGATTTTTATATAATTAAATAAGCTTTCTTAATTTTGTTATATTAAATAGGTGCCTTTTACATCAATAAAATGGAAGTTCTGTAATATTATTTTTAAAATGTATGTATCTTTTTAAAATGTTCATAGTGGTCTACTGGATTTAAAATTATGAATTTAGTGATCCCTGAGATCCAAAGGCTTGGTGAGGGAGTGCGGGGGCATCACCCGGAGATGGGTAGGGTGCAAGGGGATGCGTGTTGCCGTGTTGGCACTTTGCAATACGTAACTGGCTTTTGAGTTGCAGTTTGGGCACTCGGTCTCTAAAAGGTTCGCCATCACTGCACTATAGTATAGGTAGTTCTCGACTTACAAGCATTCATTTAGTGGCCATTTAAGGTTACATTAGCACTGAAAAAAGTGATTTATGACCATTTTCCACACTTAAGACCATTGCAGCATTCCCACATTCATGTGATCAAAACTCAGAGGCTTGGCAACTGGCTCATATTTATGATGGTTGCAGTGTCCCGGGGTCACATGTTCCCCTTTTGCGACCTTCGGACAAGCAAAGTCAACGGGGAAGCCAGACTAATTTAGCAACTGTGTAACTAACATAATGACTGTAGTGATTCACTTAACAACTGTGGCAAGAAAGGTTGCAAAATGGCACAAAACTCACTTAACAACTGCCTAGGTGCCTTTCAGATTAATAAAATGGAAGTTCTCTGATCCTTATTTTACAAATGTATTTATTTTAAAATTCTGAATTTAGTGGTCCCTGAGGTCCAAAAGGTTGGTGACCACTGGTTTGCAGAGCCAGCCCATTGCCCCCAACAATCTGGGTCCTCATTTTACTGACCTTGGAAGCATAGAAGGTTGAGCCAACCCTGAGCTGGTGAGAATCGAATTGCTGGCAGTGGGCAGTCGGCAGAATTAGCCTGCAATGCTGCATTCTAACCACTGACTCAGTTTTACCTACATTTTAAGAGGAAGTGACATAAACCAGTGGCCCCCATCCTTTTGAGTACCAGGGATTGGTTTCATGGAGAAAGTTTTTTCCACGGACCGAAGGGGGTGTGGTTTTGTGTGCTGCCTGCATCCTGCCGATGGGGCTTGGTTTGTTTGCACGGCCCGGTTGCTGATGTGCCACGGCTCAGTGTCAGTTCATAGACAGGGGGTTGGGGACAATTGCACTCTATACATTCAAAGTTACATATTCTGGTGGAATTAACTTTTACCTTCCACTTTATGATTGATAGATATGGTTTACAGCGATACCAATACTCAATGTAAGAACCAATTCTCTTAGCCGTGTGAGCATACAAAAAAAAAACCAGGGACACATTAAAAATGAAAAGACACTGGCTAATTGTTCTCCATCCTGGAGCATTTGCTTGCTGCTTATATTTTATTCCATTACAGCATGTTCCAAAATACATAAAAAGCTTCACAGAAGTGTCTGCTTTTGCTTTTAAAAAAACAAACTGCTAATGAATCACACTTGCTCTGCTTGTAATTCACTTGAATTGTGCAGTGTCCAAAGCATTTGCGTTAATCAGCAAGAACTGAGAGCATCAACACAATCACAGAAGAAATTCATTCAGATCTTACAGAGCAACATCAAGGCAGCTTACTGAAACAATGAATAATGTTTGTGATGCATTTTTTTTAAATACAGAAAAGATCCTGAACTGCAGATTGGAATAGCAGGGAGGGAACAATTTAACAGTCATGATTATTTTAATTACCTTGGTCATGTGCTGAAGGCTGAACTTGAATTTACTGGAAACAAGTCCAGCGTACAAAACTGATGGGAATGAAATGAGACTCGTGACAATATAATTTGGCTGCAGTCCCGGGTCCCATAATTTGTGTTCGACAGCCTCTATGCTAAAAGTCCTTCAGGACTGTAGTGATGGGGAAAGGGGTATGAATGACTGTTCTTTTCTTTTTTTTCATAGTTGCCTGACGAAATATACAACAATCCACAGTGAAATGCATCTCTGAATGAATGGTTGAAAGGGTTGTTTGATTGTTGAAAGGGAGTTAAGTGCACCATGTAAGAACTATGCTTTCAAAAACAACAGCCCTGAATTATCTTTCCCTGGTGCACTGGTCATCTTCACTTCATTCAATTTTGCCTAACCCAAGCCAGGCTCCCAAATTATGGTAGATTTTACAACTCCCCCAAATCGTTTCAATCCACAACCATGACAGTAGGAATACAATTACTCTTGTAATGAATTACATCTCAGCTTCACCAACCACAACACAGTACTTTATTAGTTCTGAAAAGAGCTAGATTAATCAAGCACTTTGGAACTGTAGACTTTGCAAATTTAACCTGGGATGAACTCCCAACTGAAGTCAGTGGGATATAACCTTGAAAAGATATAGATAGGATGACAGCTTCTCTTACTCTATTTTGCTTCCTTTTTTAAAAAATAAAATCTGACTCTAGAGTACAGCAAAACTGTACTCAATTGATTGAGAACAGAATGAGACATGGAGCAAGTGAGAAAACTGCTAAGAAGTTAAAGTAGTGCTCTATGAATTCTACCACAAAGGGTTAGACTGGTGAAAATCTTTGTAAGCCATCCTGCTGTTGGAATAAAATAATCGAAATAAAAAGCAGAATCTCACCGGTTCAAAGAGGAGCATTTACAGTGAGCAAACAGAAATAAAATAAAGAAAACCACCAAAACATTGAGAAGGTAAATGCATGGCATAAACTCAACTATTTTTAAAACCAAATCCTACAAACATTATTATGCCATTCAGGCCACAAGTACAGGCCGAGCCCTCGAGTCATGACGGCGAAATTGGGACTGGAATTTCCATTGCAAAATGATGTGATTGTAAAAGTGTGAGGTCACTTCACTCCACCACTTAGCAATGGCAATCTTGACACACACACCCACTGCCATTGTTAACAAAATCCCACCAGATTTTAGGCGAGGACCCATCCTATTCAAACCACCCTGGCTTGGTCCTTCCCAGTCACAAGCCCTCTTAGGGGACTCTTCTTCAACGCCTCCCACCCCCTATCTCACCCTGCCCCATCTCTGCTCCTTTAGCTCCCTGGATCTCTGCCACCTCCGATGGCCTTGCTGCCTTGTGCTCCACCCACCCTGCTACCCTGTTGGCCCTGCCACCCTGCACTCCGTCCACTCTGCTGACCTTACCTCCTTGCACTGGCTGGCCAAACGCCTTCTGAAACATCGTGAGAACGGCCCACACCAGGGCCCCCCAACCCCTGTCCCATGGACCAACACTGGTCCACAGCATGACAGCAACCGCGCCGTGCAAACAAGCCACGCCCCATTGGTGGGATGCAGGCAGCACGCAAAATCAGGATCCCTCTGGTTCGCAAAATAACCTTTCTCTATGGAACTGGTCCCTAGTGTCCAAAAGGTTGGGGGCCGCTGGCCCACAACATTTGGTGACTAGCATGAGCAACCTGGGGAAGGTCTCACATAGGGCCAGGTTGGGCACGGCTTGTTAGCAGTGGAAGATGGTGAATATTGGTTGCAGGCAGGAGGGCTAGCTTGGTGAGCAGAGCCCAGGCTGGTGGGGGTGACTGGGGCTTTGCACGGGGGTCCTGGTATGCTGTGGGACTTAAGCAGAACTCCTTGGCAGTGACAATGCTGGGGCTGAAGGAGAGACTCAGGGATGGTGCTAGCTGGTTGACACTGGTGAAGGTCCTGGGCCTCTCCTTCAACTCACTAAAGGCTGATTTAAAGTTGCCCACAACTGCCCATAGCCATTGCCACATACCTACACTGCAACGGTGGGCAAGCAGAGGATTGCAGACCACCCGATGCAAACGCCTCCCAAATCACAATTGCACGTTGTGCAGAGGTGCACATCTTCAATGCGAATTGGTTTCATCTTCTGGCTGGGAGATGGGGGAGGGGAAGGCAAGGCACATTCAAGGGGGAAAGGTTGACACTCGCTGACGTATAAAAGGAATGCCTATGCAACAGTCCCCGAATGACAGCCACATATGTGCATCGCAATGCGGCAGAAATCTATTCCATCTTTTAGAAGCGCTACTGTACAGAGTGTCCGAAAGGGCAGATAATTGGGGGGTGGGGTGAGATAGGCAGGTGGAGGGAGACAAAGTACTCTACGGTCATAAATGTTCATTCTGCTCACATGACAACAGGAGCACTGCAACAGCTTTAACTTCAGGGACTGGGTGGAAGTACCATTTGTTCAGCACTGCTGCAACTTTGAACGATCGCTGAACCAATGATCGTAACTCGAGGACTACCTGCAGGTCAGGCACTTTTGCATTATACAATAGCAGATTAAAGACTGTATTTTTTATGGCTTCATCTTATAATCCTGTTGTACCACGAAAGGGGCAGCTGTACCTGATACACCACCCTCATCTATCACTTCCAAGACTCCCAATATGTCAATAAGCAACAGCCGACAGGACCAGGGTCACCTGGACACATGGCCAGTTTTGAATTAAACACTGGTGACACTGTGACCTCCTAATATGCCAACCTAAACTTTCCGCCTTACAGCTATGCTTTGGTACAACAGCATTTACAGGTAGGCACAAGATGTCCTGGGTGATGTCTGTTTGCTTTATATAATTGCATCAAACCTAACATTGCAGGGGGACAAAGTTCTAATGGAAATAATTATAAGCCACTTGAATAAAAAGCTAAAACATTCTAAAAGCATCTCCCTCTGTCTGCTAGCCAAAAGTACAAGGGAGACTCTGCTTTCATGGGAATCCTTAATTCTTTTCAAGCAGTTGAAATTGTATCAGATGTTCATTTACAAGCAAACTCATTGTGCATTAAAAAAAACCTCAAGTTTGATTCATTGGACAGGTATGGTCAGCCTCAATCTCATTTTACGAATGCAAACTTTTGTACTTCGGACACTGGGTTAATCCTTTCCCAGCTGCTTCTTTGAAAGGTTTCACAGAACAAACAGGATCTGTATAAAACAAAATGCCTTCGGTGTAATTGTTCGGTTCCATTTCCATGTACTTGTAACGCATGACGTAAAAACTTGCCAGCTATTCGGTTAACCAACAGTGTTGAAAAATGAATGATGCCCCAAGCTTGATCTGGAATCTTTGTATGAAAAAAGAAAGAAGAGAAAAGAAAGGCCCTAAGCAGGAAATCAATTCAGAAGTATGCCATATGCTGCCCAAAGAATCAATCATCTGGCTATGATTATGTAGGCCTCGCATAAAGGAAATGAAGTGAAATGGCTAGTAATTAAGTACAGATTATGGCCCTGGAAAGACTCTCAACTGTGCCTTTGAATTCAAGGGGAACACAATTTTACTAGGATTGCAGAATTTGAGATTTATATACTACTGAACTATGTGAAATAGTAGAAATAGAAACTGTACTTGTCAACATTTTCTTCCAATCTGCTTAATAGACTTGATGGAGTATTTTTAGACAGGTTTCACACAGGTAATCCTTGACTTACAACCATTCATTTGGTGATTGTTTCAAGTTATAATGCCACTCAAAAAAAAGGTACTGGTGGTCATTTTTCACAGTGAGGACCACAGCAGCTTCCCCGTGGACATGGGATCAAAATTTGGACGCTGTGTAACTGGCTCCTATTTGCGATAATTGCAGTGTCCCGGGGTTATTAACTTAACCATTGCAAATAGTCATGTAACAACTGTGGTAAGCCACGTAACTTAACAACCATCTCGCTTAGCAACATATATTTTGGGCTCGGTTGTGGTTGGAAGTCAAGGACTATCTGCACTTTCACTCTACCTCCTGCTTTCACTGTCAAATTCGGTACGGAGTTAGGTTCTGAAGGGCACCCAAGCAAATCTGGAACACAAAGGACTAAGAGGAAAGAAATGGGAAATGGTTTAATAAGGTGAAAGTCAGGATTCTTCGCATCAAATTACTTCCAAATCCTTTGAGAAGACTTATACAGCAAGACCATTAGCAGGCAAAGGGATGATACATTAAGCAACCCTCATGAGACAATCAGGCTAATAATGAAACGAAATGACTTTCTACAGCATTAAAACAGACTGTTGAATTAAACGGGTAAAACAGAAGTGAAAGGTTTAGCTCAGGGGTGGGGAACTATGCCCCTTTTATGACTTGTGGACTTCAAATCCCAGAATTTCATGCTGGCTCAGGAATTCTGGGAGTTGGGAGTCCACAAGTCCATAAAAGGGCCATAGTTTCTCACCTCTGGTTTAGCTTGTTCATGGTAAACTGTTTATAAAATTGCTGTCTCAGACAAAATGTTGAAATACTCAGAAAGCTGTATTTCATAATTTGTTCCTTGAAACATGCAGCAAAGCTGAGCTCAGTTTATTTGGACTTACTTCTTTTGTGTATGGAATAGTATCTGAGCTAATTCAGAGCATTTTAAATTGAATTAGACACACCTCTACAGATACACAGCCAGCCTTTTTTCTGACAGATGTAATACAAGCACTCTTGGTGTATTTGTGGGCATTTTCTAAGCAATCATTTAAACTTAGTTGGGCAAAGTTCAGCTTCCCACTTCCTTATCATGTTAAAGCCAGAAAGGACTACCAAGGGTGGGGAAAAAAGCAGAGATTCCTGCAGACTGGATCATGATTTAAAAGAACCTGAGGAAATTAACTAAACTATCACAGTAAATCTTGACAAGTTTCACTAGAGTCTAACATGCACTTTATTTATGTATTTATTGGTTGGTTGGTTGGTTTAATAAAGGAGAAAGATTGTGAGTAAAACTATATTGTTCCTATGAGGAAATCTAAAATCTAACTTGTAAACTAGCACACTTATTATTCAATGCTTGTCATGGCTTAGTCTAAACTCTGAATATGCTGAGAAAAATATAAGCAATAATAATCTTAGCAAATGCTCACTTAAAGTTTTAAAATTCACATTCACTAGTGTTAATATTCTGCCATATCCGTTTTAAAAAAAAATAAACCTGTGTATCTAAACATTTCACAACTGTGGTACCAATTTTAAAAATGATTTGTTATTTTTAAAAATACCAAAGGGGAAGTAAATTAATATTTTGATTTTCAGTTCTGATATGTCTCATTATGGGAACTGGCTTCCTTTGGAAATAATAAATTGTAAAATTGACATCTTGTAAAAAGTATTTTAAATCAAAACATTTCTACAGCCCTTCTCTGAAATTAAATTATGTGTTTTAAATAGCTCCTTCTAGCTTCATGGCCAAATCTGTACTGAATTACCATTAGTAGAGATCTCAGACCTAACACTCTTTATACACTGTAGTTTACACACAGAGAGAGAAATTATAAGATTCCCATCCCATATCCCTGTTCTCTCCTTCCTTCTATAAAATCTGTGTTTTATAGAACTCGGTATGGCCAGTCTAGAGGAAAAGAAGGACTAGGGGTGACATGATAGCAGTATTCCAGTATATGAGGGACTGTCACAAAGAAGAGGTGGGTCAACTTATTTCCCAAAGCACCAGAAGGCAAGACAAGAAACAATGAATGGAAACTAATCAAGGAGAGAAGCGACCTGGAATTAAGGAGAAACTTCCTAAGAGTGTGGACAATTAACCAGTGGAACATCTTGCCTTCAGAAGTTGTGGATTCTCCAACACTGGAGGTTTTTAAGAAGTGATTGGACAACCATTTGTCTGAAATATCACAGTCTTCTTCTTGATCAGGGGGTTGGACTAGAAGACCTCCAAGGTCACTTCTGGCTTTATTCTGATTGACCAAACCTCCATCTACCCTTGAGCCTTGGGGACTGCAAAATAAGAATCTGAGGAGTGGAGAAAGCTTCCTCACACCTCTGATGTTCCACTGCACTGCAGGTATGTTGGCGAAGGTCCCAGGGACTAGAAAAGGAAGAATACCCCCCAAAAATCCATACATCAATACTGCAGGTGCAGCACTCCAACCCTAAAATCTTTTTTTTTTCCAGTTAGCATGCTGTATAAAATAGTCAGTTTTGTAGGAAAGCCTATGGCTAAAATAAATTCCATATTTCAGCAAAATGCTATTTGAGAGCGTAGGAGCTGAATAGCAGAATTAATACTGAAAGATTTAAGTGTGTTTGAATATTTAGCATGAGTTGAGAGGAAAGAATATTTGTGGAGCTCCTTCATCATCCTTCCTTCTAGCCAAACTGAACGTGGGTAAAGATAAAAAGAGAAATGAACTTCTTAAATCTGTTGTTCATCCTGCCTCAAGAAAGACAGAATAGATTTAAGAACTGAATTTTTTAAAGAAGTGAGATGAATCAGTTACTGCGAGACTCTTTTGGAAACACAAGTTTGGGCAGTTTGTTGATGAGCACCTATATAATCAAGTCCACAAAATTCCTTAACAATATTATAGAAGGGAAAATGCACAGGGATTCCTTATCACAATGGTCCCAAGAGAGTGGGTCCATGTTTAATGGCATCACAAGGCAAGCTCTGCCTTTTCATGCTTGTACTGTAACAGCACTTGCAAAATATCTAAGGGGCAGCGTTTGTATTGCAACAATGCAATATATATTATAACTTCCTTGTTAAATGGATGGGTTTTTGTTCCCAAGCCAGCAAGATTCTTCTTCCTTCAAGCTCAGGGCTGCTTATGAACCAGAGGTGACTTTCAAAATCAGTTGTAGTTGGAGACATAGTCAGACATGTTAAGCAACAGCTGGATTTCATTCACTGTGTGTTTGATCTTAAAACCGTGATACATGCACGTGTTTAATGGGCCTGGTAAGCACCGGTCCCTTTTTGTTTTAGTACCATGTTTCCCCGAAAATAAGACACTGTCTTATGCTAATTTTTGCTCCCAAAGATGGGCTAGGTCTTATTTTCAGGGGAGGTCTTATTTTTCCACTGTGGCCGCCCAGAACCAGAAGTCCAAGACGTCGCACTTCTTGTCTGCTCCGGCTGCGCTGGAGGGGAGGCCTTATTATCGAGGAGGTCTTATTTTCGGGGGATGCCTTATATTTCAGCGAGAGGCAAAACTGTAGGTAGGTCTTATTTTCGGAGGATGTCTTACTTTCGGGGAAACAGGGTAGTAGGATTTTTTTCAATTCCCTAATTACTATCCTTTGTAAATCAGATGCATTCCATAGGTACTGTATATGCATGGAAGCTTTCTTTTCTGTCCTGAAACCCAACCTTCCCTCTTCCCAATCATGGGCTGGGCAAGTCAGGCCAGTGCATAACTATTAAGATCCCTGAAATGGCATTGAGCCATATTGATGTTTATTGATGGCCCATCAATTCAGGACACAGGCAAATGTGTCAGCCTTGTTCAATGCAGCTACATCACTGGTAATAATTGCGTGTTGGGCTCCATAGCAAGTATAACTCCAGATTCTGAAGAAAAGTTATAATTCACTTTGTGCTGAAAAGGTTTTTTTTTAATGACTGCTCAGGTAATACTATTATTGTAAAATATTTTCTCTACTTACTTAACATGTTTAGACTTTAAAAGAATTTTTTCTTTGAAATGTCTGATTGTAATAAACTTGCTAACCTGGGAACAAGCTTCTAATTGAAAAGTGGTGATCGAGAGGAATTCATCTGTTTTTTATTTAACAGTGTCTAAACTTGAACCTGATTATCCCAACTTCACAAGGTTTGTCTTTTTTTAAGGAACTCTAAGCAATAAGAATGAATGAAAGAAAGAAATTGCTTGAAAGAAATATTTAAATATTACATGTCAGTCTATTCTTGTCTTGAATCTATATAAAATTTGACCTAATTTGAGGCTGCATTGATTATACAGTACATTAAATTTCCATTAGCATATTTTAGTTCTTCTAGAACTTTAGCACCTGAAATAAAGTCTCATTGAATTACTTAGTAGATATGCCCATTACTTAGTAGATATGCATATAATACATCTCCATTTACTTCTGAGTAAAACTATTTCATTTTGCTAGAATTTTTGCAATTCTACACTAGTTTACCTGCCATGGTTTAGTTATGGCACAGCAGTGTCTCCTAAAATAGATGGAATTCAGCCTTCCCTAAAGAATCTCTCACATTGATACAATAGAAGAATAGATGAGACAAGAACATTTGTGTACAGTTCCAGCAGAAGTCTTTACGGTAATAGATTTAGTCTACTAGATCAGAGGTTTTTAACTTTTTTCAAGCTGTGCACCCCATTCCCACAAATTCAACTAATTACTAATCATCAATTCATGTATATTATTTTTTCCATTTTTTTTACCTCTCTGTGGACCCCCTAGCAACTTGCCATGGACCTCAAGGGATCCACGGACCCCAGGTTGAAAACCTCTGTTTTAGATAATTTCAAGCCTATTGGCTAGACTCAGGGCATCGTACTCAAAGCGTTGTCCTTGACTCAGTAAAGCAACAGTGTCCCCAGAGAAATTGACTTTCACTTTATTTAATTCTCCTCCCATTGATAAAACTGAGGATTCAGGGGAAATTAATGAGGAGCATCCAATCAGAATACCCAAATAAACTTTCTCCAACCATTCTTTCTACAGTGAATATGTGCTTTAAACAATTCTAAAAGCTTATTCAAAGAGATAATATCTAATTTAACTAGATTTGACTTTTTTATATATTTGGAATTATGTATGTGTGTGTGTATGTGTTTGTGTGTATGTATGTGTGTGTGTATACACACACACATACATATATACATACATACACATACATACATATGTATATATTTGTTTTCGTAGATTTTCACGGGTAGAGTTCTGTAGGTTTGAAGATGTTCGGGTTTTTTCCCGTGTAAGATTGCGAGTTT
>JANHFO010005946.1:169517-184972 GCA_032468095.1 Pareas carinatus | reverse complement strand
TTGATATTTTGTTGAATTGTTAACTTTGTGCTTGATTATGATTCTTAGTGATATTACCAGTCTCAAAAAAGCAATGGTTTGACGACCGAACACACACACACACACACACACACAAACACACAGAACCAACCATGGACAGAGAAATCAGGCAAAGATCTGTCAGGTGCAAAAGTCCACAATCACACATGAGGCTCCAATTAAACTGATTTATTGCTACTCATGCCTATGCACAGGAATCTACTCAACTAATGGTATTATTTGGCGCTAGATAAGTCAACAAAATTCAAGAGGGGTTGAAGAACACATTGATTCTAGGACAGTGGTTCTCAAACTTTTCTTCTTCATGGACCCCCTTTAAATTCTTTTTGTGACCATGGACCAAGGCCAGAGACCTTCAAGACTTAAGTCAAGAATTAAATCATAAAATTTTGCCAAGTCTGACAGCATTGAGGGCCCCCAGGGGTCCGTGGACCACAGGTATAGAACCACTGCTCTAGGCCCATTCTTTTTTGCTACACCTCCAGGTTCTGCCACCCATGCTCTTACACTATCCATCATCAAGGCTGTTTATGTTTCTAGTCTCTCTTTCAAAGGATGGTTTGTCTATTCATTCATAAATTAAAATACAATAGGCTGAGTTCATACTACATGCTACCTGTTAGTGAGGTATTTTGTGGCTGAATGCTGTGGTAAACCAACTGAAAAATCTTCCAAGAATTGGGGATGAATTGATTCTCAGTCAAGGAATCAAATTGATGAAACCTCTGTAGAACCATTTATTTATTTATTTATCACAATTTTTATACCACCCTTCTCCCTGAAGGGACCCAGGGCGGTGCACAACCAGATTAAAAGATAACAAACGTACAACACATATTAAAATTACAAAAAAATATATACAACAGTGGCTGAATTTAAAATCATAATTTAAGACCAATTTTATAACAAATATATGATTTAAAATGATAAAATTATAAAATAAAGGTAAAATTAATAGTGGTTTGTAAGTGGAAGGAAGGTGTGGTTAGGCCAGACCGGCCTGGGTAAATAAGTGCATTTTTATGGCGCGACGGAAGGCACGGAGGTCTGAGATAAAGCGAATCTCTGGGGGGATATCGTTCCAGAGGGTGGGAGCCGCCACAGAGAAGGCTCTCCCCCTGGGGGTCGCCAGCTGACATTATCTGGCCGACGGCACCCTGAGGAGGCCCTCTCTGTGGGAGCGAACGAGTCGGTGGGAAGTATTTACCGGCAGAATACTGGAATGTTAGCATTAAGTGTTAAGTGAATCTATGCAACTTGCCAGAACTGTAGACTTAACTTCCTTCTACATTTTTGGAAGAAATAAAACAGAATTCCATTTCCATTTGGTGGATTGCTTGCTTACATTTACATTGAGCCAAGGATTATAATTTAAAACAAATATGAGTCCATTTCTGAACAAATCACATCACATTTTAATTGTGGTTTGTTTAAAAAACAAAGGATTATTTTAAACCACAAGTCATGGTTTGTATATAAATCAGCAATCGACTATACTGAAACTAAATTCTAGCTGCTTAGATTTGGTACTTGGCAAAATTAATGCTTCATTTATTTACACACTGTGTAAACAATGGATAGCAATTCATGTTTTCTAGGACATTATAAGAATTGACACTAAGAGGCATCATTGTATTGAAAAAAAACATATTTTTTTCCTGGTTTATATTTCTTTGAACGCTTTTCCTAATATATTGGAAGTTTCATGCATCCCTTGTAGCTGTTTGAATAAATAAGCTACTAGTACAGTTTTGAAGTATTGTTTATTCACAGTTTATTGAGTTTATTTTAGACATAAATATATATTTGCATGGCTCAGGTTATAACAAATGTACTGTTAGATATTAGAAAACATTTGATGAAACATAGTGGCTGTCTTCCTCCCACATATCTCTATTCTCACATGGAATCAGACACAAAATTTGCCTAGCAACACATATATGTTTCTGTGTGGACTACAAATGTGGCTAGTATCCAATATTAAAGCAGTACTTTGGTTACTGGTTAGCATTTTAATCTATACATATATACAATTTTAAAAAGTTCTGTAATATAGTACACATATTTTATAACAATCTTGCAGGAAACTTCCTCAGCAGCCCTGAATAACCAGGATCCAGAGAACTTAATGGAATTTTCCTTAAAAAACTCTATCACAAACTGTTCCTCAAAGCCCCTTCAGTTCCCAAAGCAAGTTGAAATAAGAATGTAACGAAATATTGTACAAGACAGGCAAGTTCAAATAAATCCTGAAATTGAGGTTTCACGTTTTATCAACCAATAACAGAAAAAATCAGTATTTAACACACACACACAAAAATAACCCTAAATCACACAGGTGTTTCAGGAATGCAAACTTGGATGGTTAAGTGCTAAATGTTAAAAATATTTTTCCATGTCTTCTGTAGATATAATCAGTTCCTTTTATTGACCTCTGTCCATTTCTGTAATGATGGACTCATTTGGAAGTTGTTACTTGATAATGCACTTGCAACTCTGAACATCTGTTCCATAAAATTATGGCTTAAAGAAGTGATAGTTGTATCTTCACTGTGGTAAATTCTTGTCTAGAAATGAATTTTGAGTCTGCACCAAGGGGCCAGAAATTCAAATGTTTCATTACTGCCACCTAAAAGTATATGACAATCTCTCACATCCGGCCAAGGACACACACTTATGAAATCTACGGTGTTTTTGAGTACCAAGATCACCATTAGTTGGAACCATATACAAAAGAGCAACTCAGAGTCAGAAGCAATTACTCACGGTACATACCAAGCTATAAATTTGTGATTCACAAATATGAATCTACATTTGATTAACAAAATAGTAAGGCTTTCAATGGTCTAAATGAGGGGAAAATCCATTGTTCATATTAGAAGTGCTTTCCAATTTATTGCAAACCATCCAATAACTTGCTGGTGAATGCCAATTGGTTTTCTGCCTATTCCGTTTTGATCCTCAAGAAAAGAGAGGAAGCCCCCTTCCTCCCTCTCCCCCACTCTCTTACACACATTTATGTCTTCATTATTGTAAAACTACTGTATTACCAAATTTAGTCACATGTAATAGAATTGTTTAATATCCATTGATCTAATTGAATCTTTCCTAAGTACAATGAATTAAGTCTATTATACCTGAAAGAAATGGCCACAGTACAGCTTTGTAATGCAAATTTCCTTCTTCAAGAAGAAAAAAGATGAAATCAGGACTCTCTGTGATCCAACATGCTGCTGTGCTATTACTCCTAATGAGTAGACTGTTAATTGGTTCAGCAAAGTTCTTTTAAAGTTTACATTCTCATCTCCCATCTCATCCTATCAGAATATATCACTACTATATACACAAACCTCAAGTAACTCAAATGGGTAAGCTTGTGAGCTTGAAAAAAATGGTATCATCCTGTAGCTAAGACCTGGCAAGGTTCAGGTACACCCAGGTTTTAAGACATTACACCATTCTACAAATTGTAAAATGATTGCCAATGCTCAATTGCTACTATTCAGTGATACAATGGCTCCTGGAGTTATAGCTGTTGGTAACAAGCAATTAGTTTTTCACAGCAGTGATAGCACTTGTGTTTGCATTCCACGGAACTATGTAGTTTTCCATTTTATTAAAAGGAAATGAGTTGACTTGCTTTAATTATACAAATTCCCTTCTTTATTGCTTGAAAATGGCCACAGCATCTTCTTTCTATACATGTTGGGCTGGTTTTTTTGCCAACATTCACAGAAAAAAATGCATATTTGTTGATATCAGATAAAAGTCTGTATTAATAATATGCACAACAGTCAAATCTTGACGGGGCCATGTGGCTTCCATGGTCTGAGGATAAGAGTTGTGCCAGAGGTTCAACCACTCTGGGCAAACAAACCAAGTAATTTACAGCATGAGTGCACTTATAACTGAAAATGTTGGATGCAAAATCAACAAGCAAGGGGGGGGAAAAGCAAACAGTACACTACCAAAATGGAAGATCAGGTTGGAAAATAAGAACAGCATGTTAAGATTGGATGCGAGCAAGCTGAGACCGATGAAAGACAAGAAGCTAAAGAACAAGAAGACCAAATAACAGATAAAGCCAAGAAGATACAAAGCTCGAATTGCACATTCTGGGCAGAATCTGAAATAGAATTGCTGCTCACCATTGTCCCAATATACAGTCAAGATATTGTAGCAGAGTTTGGACTAGACAAATGTACCACCCTTACCATCAACAAGGCAAAAATGGTGAAATATGAATGAAAATAACATCAAGTTGAAGAAGTTCACTACGAATTTCTGGGCACCCTTCAAGCTGACATCAAGAACAGTGATGTCAAGAAGAAAGTTAGAAGTGAATCTGTTATGGCAGTGAAGACTAATCTAAAGTCCAGATCCAAGAATGGAAATATCAACAAGGCAATTAACAACTGGACAAGTCATCAGATACAGAGCTGGAACAGTGGACTTGACTCACGCGGAACTAAAAGCCCTGGGTAGGTTGATCAAAAATAATGGCAACCATTCCTTTCATTCATGAAGCAACAGACTTTACTTACCAAGGAAAATAGGTGGGCATGGAATGTTGTAAGTACACCAGACAGTTGAAGAAGAAAAAAGGGCATTAAAAGAATATCTGAAGAACAATGAAGAAGATGCAATGAAGTTAGTACACCATACTGACTTACTGAATACCAGAGAGAGCAAACTGGCCTACAAGAAAGACCAATGAAACATAGAATAGAGACATGTCAAGGCAAAGTATTACATGGTCAGTACATTTAAAAATATAACAGGTCAAGCAGATAACAACAATATCTGGGAATGCCTAAGAGCTGGAAAGTTAAAGAAGGAGATTGAGGGAGCTAATTTTGCCTACACAAGGCCAAGCTTGAAGAACAAATGCACATAAAATCAGAATTGAGAAGACCGCAATGGATAACAAACGCGGTCCCAGCAAAGGAGCTGAAGAAACAGCGGACCACCTAGTTAGCTGATGCAAGAACATAGCACAGACTGACCGCAGAGTAGATGTTCCAATGGTGTATTGGAAGAGCTGCAAAAAATACTATTTGCAAGTAAAAACTGGTGGGACCACAACATAGACAAAGTAATAGAAAAATAAAGAAGCTAAAGTGCTCTGGGACCTTAGAATTCAAACAAATATGCACCTACTACATAACACTCCAGACATATCAATTGTTGTTAAGAAGAACAAAAAAGTCTGGATAATGAATGTTGCAGTACCGGAGACAGCAGAATAGAAGAAGAACTGGGGAAAATCACAACATACAAAGACCTGCAAAGAGAAATAGAACCACTACTGCAAAAGAAAGCAAAGCTAGTACCAATGGTAATAGGTGCCCAGGGTGCAATCCTAAAACATCTGGAACACCACATGAACACCATCAACATTGACAAAATTACTATCAATTGCAAAAGGCAACTTTACCTGGAACAGCTTACATACTGTAGGTGATGCCTTTAATACTATCACTCAACACGATCAGCCTATCCCAGGTCCTTGGGAAGGACTCAACAAGTGGATCAAAATGCCAAATCCAAACTATCCACCTGGCTGACCAACCATAATAATCTTATGAAAACAATAAATTTTAATGCTAAGGTCTCTTTATTTTATGTTTATATTTGATTCCTTCTCTATTAGGTAATGATAATCAAAATGTATAAACAGTCATATAGATAAATGGGACACATTCCACCGCCAGAATGT
Source organism: Pareas carinatus (assembly GCA_032468095.1). NCBI lineage: Eukaryota > Metazoa > Chordata > Lepidosauria > Squamata > Pareidae > Pareas > Pareas carinatus. The sequence goes on along the minus strand of JANHFO010005946.1, from coordinate 179,214 downwards.
ACTATAATTAAATGGAGCACCAAAACACAAGCAACAGCCTGAATCTACTAAATTTCACAGTGATTTTATTTTCCCTTCTACTTACTGGGAGTAACCAAGAGATTAAAAAAAAGACATCACTTAGTAAGTCAAACGTATTTCATTCCGAATGTTTAACATTTCTTTTTATAACATTCATTTTTAAGTATTAATAATTAAAAGTTAGCCCTACCCTTTTTCCTGCCAAGTATAAATCTGTAGCATATAACTCAAAAACCTTTATTGTGTCTGACACTTACTTGAGAAAGCATATTACATGTTTATTTATAGTCTCTGGAATTAAGCTAGTAGACTATCTTGGAATAATGATTGGTTTAAAAAATGTTTGTGGAAATGAAACACAAGTGCATGATATTGCCTTGCAAGAAATAATTATTTAAGCAAGACTCCTCAGAGAAAAATACTATTTGACCCTTTTCCTTCACTGACTGTTTTTAGGCTGCAATATTTGAATATAAATAATAGCAAAATGAGAAAAGATGTGTGAAATGAATACTTTTTTAAATAAAAGAACTTCTAAAGACTCAAAAGTACTGTATGTTTAGATATAGCTCTGAAATGGGCTTCTTAGAATATCTCTAAGATACTTGTTCTAACAAGATAGCCCATGTAAATTCAGGACAAAGAAATCTTATAAAGAGGCCTTTGCAAACATTGATTTGCTTTGAGATAAAAACTCAATTCATCATGATAATGTTAACACCAAAGCAAATGCCACTGAACAAACCACAGTGTATCCTGTTGTCAGATCTTTAATAGTGGAATCTGCCAAACCATTACTGAAGACACTAGCTCGTCTGGCCGCTGCTGCTTGCATTTTTTATTCACCCTTCTGTGTCCTTGTCCTCCAGAGATGACTAAGATGGATACTGCTTTCCCCTCTCTGGATCTATGTCTTTTACTCTGGTCGGGGGAGACTTCTTTCAAAAGCTCATAGACAGCACTCTCTTCCGGCCGAGGTTCAGTTGTGTTGGATCCATGAGACAACGTAAGTGACCCAGACGATGAAGACAAGTCACTTTTCTGAGCAATGGACCCGACTGAGCCACCCAACCAAACGGCATTGTCATTGGGATTGCTCAGAGAAGAATTAGGCCTCTCAGGTCCAACACCCTTTTGGTCATCCTCTTTCAGGCCTGAATGATGACAATTCAGCCTGGCCTTTGACTTGCTTTTGTTCCGCTTGCTTGTCACTGAAGCAGTTACAAGGAACTTGACAGGGCCATTATGGGCATGATAAGATACCATGCCTCTTCCTGCAGTCAAAAGAAAAAGCACAACCTCAGATACACTCATTTTCATGCAGTTTAATTCTTTTCACCAGACATTGGATCTATAAAACACTGAATAAAAAGTGGTTAGTTTATAATATGCTTTTTGCATATTGCTAGGTCAACATTCACTTCAGACTTCTGTTGTGAATTTTTCATGGAAAAGCATTCTCAAGAAACCAAAAAACTAGCTCATGCTAATAGCTGAAGACCTAGACTTCTATGCTTGTTTCTACCTGCAGAGCAAACAGTATTAGATCTGTAGAACAATCTTTCAATCTTAAAAGAGTACCTAATTCTACAAGGATTTATTTCTATGACCTCACCCTAATACACAAACAGACTAATGACTCTCAAATCACATCCTGACCCTTTCTTCCTGATTCATGCTCAGTATTTATGCATGCAAACAGATTTAACACATACGTATTGACAATGAACATTATGCCTTAATTCAGTATTATGAGTTAACAAGAAGATGCCCATCACCTACCCTGCACTTATCCTACCCACCAGGACGAAGAAAATCAGAACTGTCGGTCATTTAACAGGTTCCTGTTTTTTTTATTAATATCTAAACAAGGAACTGTGCTATAAAATAAACACTAACCAGTTATGAGTTAATTGTTCAAGTTTTCAATTGTTTTTGTGGTTTGCTTAGCAATATATTAGCTGAAATTAATTCCTCCTACAAAAGAAGGACAGACCCCAGGGTGCTTAAGTCTAGCGTTCTGCAAGGGTGTCTTCAGACAGAGATGTCAGAATCTACTTATACATCATTATATAATGGCTCATCAGCTTGATATGTTGGTGAGGCTTTCTTAAGACTGCCATATCTACTACAAGGAGATCCAAGAGAAGACCACCTTGATACCATTTGATTTCTATTTGCATGGTGTTCTTACATCAACACATCAAATGTGCTCTCTTACACATTTTAAGGGTGTTATAATATAAATCACATTTTGATATGCTGAACTGATTTATTATTTTGGTAACTATTTTTAATTGGGTATGTTTTAATTGGTTAACATTTTTAAAATCATAATCAAATTTTTTTCAACTTTAAAAACAATGAAAATGCAGAAACCTTACAAACATGGTTTATAATATTTAATTATAATATCCACAGCTTAGAGTTATGTATGATATAATCCAATGGAAATGTTTTCAAACACATCCTCTGGAAGTTACCATCTGTTTTTCAAAGAGGCAACACTGAAATTGATGTTCAGTTCATGCTTTGTTCTCTTGTTTTTATAGCAGCAGGAGCCAGGGAGTCAGTTGACTTGTTTTATCTTAATTTTGCTTTGTCCACCATCCATTGTCGAAGACCTTGTTTTCAATAAAACTTACTCTATACTTACAATGCGCAATTTATTGTTAATTAAGTTATGTTAGTGCTGACAATAATGAAAAAGTATAGATCTCACTAAGCACATCAGATTAAAACCTGGAAAATTTGGGATTTCAAGTGCGGAAATATTTTTGTCATGATTCATTGTATTAATTACTATGATATCTGAAATACTATAGGACAGAGATTTTCAACCTTTTTCAAGCTGCAGACCCCAAAACATGCCGTTGCTACATGGAGAACCCCATTCCTACAAATTCAACTAATTACTAATTGACAATTCATGTATATTACTTTTTCATATTTTTCTTGACCTGTCTGCTGACAACGTGCCACGGACCCCAAGAGGCCACGGACCCCAGGTTGAAAACCTTTCCTATAGGACATTTGGCAAACAATCTCCTTACCTGTTGACCTATAGATGGATTGTTGAAAACAATTGATAGATGTAATGACATATTTGACAAGTACAAATTGTATTTGGGAAAACAAGGTACAACTATAGCAATGCATTAGAGTTTTGAAAGACATACGTACATTTTTAAAGTCTCCTCAGGAGAGTGAATATTCCTGGTTACCAAACGTCCTCTATGTATCATGGCTAAGACATCTACATTTTATTCCAGATGTTTAACACTCCTTGGCCTTTTTATAAAAGCATCTATAACAGTGATGGCGAACCCATGGCATGGGTGCCAGAGGCGGCACTCAGAGCCCTCTATGTCGGCACGTGTGCCGTCACCCCAGCAAAGTAAAAAAAAATTTCTTTAATAACAAGCCGGAGAACACAGGGCTTCCTTCTCCCTCTCACTCTTCACTTTACCCACCCTTCTGTCCAGCACTCCAATGGGAGTGCTTCCTGTCTGGATTAGAAGACATGGAGGAGAAAATAGCTCACAGCAGGCCACAGAACCTAAAATAGGCTGCCATGAAAGCCACGGAAGGGCTGTCCTTAAAAGCTGGGAGGGGCTGCCAGGGGATGCAGGGGCATTGCTGGAGGTGCGCGGGGGGTTGGGAATGAGCACGAGGGAAGTGTGTTGCCGTGTTGGCACTTTGTGATACATGTGGCTTTTGGGTTGCAGTTTGGGCACTTAGTCTCTAAAAGGTTCGCCATCTATAACATAAAATCAGATGTGTGTATACATATATTTCCCATACTATAGAGAATTTTCCCTTAGGTGGAATAGCATTGGGTGGGAAGAAGAATGCCAATACATGCCCATCAATAGGTCATGTTTGCTACATAGGTGTGGTGAATTTTCAGTGGTATGGTCTTTTAACAAAAGTATCAAAAGAAAAGGTAAGAGCTAAAGTTTGCAAATGTTCTTTAAATAAAAAAAGAGGGGGACAAAATGTTAAGATTACAGCACAGGCCAACTTATTTGATATGAGCCTTCCTTTATCTGTACTGTACTGACTGCCACACTTTTGATGAAAGTACAATCATTTGTACTGGTAAGAGTCTTCTTAACACTGTGAAAATTATACTTACCAGTTACTTTGGGGATTCCCTGCAAGCGAGGAACTGGGAGGGCTACTATAATCCCAACATTCGTTCCAACCAGTAATAGACCGTGGCATACTAAAAGGCTAGTCACTGAAATACGTTGCTGTCCTGCAAGATGTGAAGAATATTATATTACTCCCAAACCAGAGATTTTGCTGTCTATAATTGTACTGTAAAGACATTATTTAATGAAATCATGTTCTCCTGCATATTTAAAAATGTTGCTGTGGTTTTATTAGTTTACCAAGCATACAATAAACACTATAATAAGGGTCACTTAGCCAAGCAATAACCTATCCCATTTTTTTAAATTTCTGATTCATCTCTGTCTGCAAGATTCCGGTCTTGTTGTTGCTGTTGTTGTTGTTTAAAAAAACCAGGTGAATTCACTGCTGCCAGACACTGTTGCCACTGTCAGGAAAGATTTACCACCAACACCATTGCATTGATGCACTGCTGAGTGCTTCCAAAGCTCACCAATGCCGCTAACTTCAGTGATACCACTCATCTAGCAGCCAAAGAGTTGATTAGCACACCAGCTATTCCTATGCAGCCTACAATTATTTTCAATTTTATAAATGCAGTCTTTTGCCCACTGCAAACTGTGCAGGTCTGATATTGATAATAATACAAAAAAAGCATCCTTCTACAACAGGCTTTTAAAAAAATACTTAATACTAACTCAAAACAATCCAGAGTACATCGGCACATTTTAATGAATTGAGTACTCTAAGGTTCAGTGTATACCGTTTCCCTGAAAAAAGACCTAACCGGAAAATAAGCCCTAGCGTGATTTTTCAGGATGGTCGTAACATAAGCTCTACCCCCAAAATAAGCCTCAGTTAAGATCGTCTGCCAGACAGATTCATTTAGTACCGTATTTCCCCGAAAATAAGACCTAACTGGAAAATAAGCCCTAATGTGTCTTTTGGAGCAAAAATTAATATAAGACCTGGTCTTATTTTCAGGGAAACACGGTATTAGCCAACATATGATGCTAGGTTCATATTATAGTGGGATTCTATCACATTTTAAAAATTATTCTCTATATCTTAGGTTAGCAAGTACTTTAAATTTAACATACTGGTGAAATTATTAATTTAGAGAACTATACTCAAATATCTAGCAGATCTATAATCCAATTTATAAATGGTTAATTAGCAATCCTGTATTCATTTATATAGTGTATAGAATTCTACCGGAATAATTTCTGAACTGATATGCAAGATCAGATATATGTCTAGAGGTAATTCATAAGTTCAGCAAACTAATGGAGCAATAGATGTCCATTAAAAACGAATGTCCATTAAATCCAAATGGAGTTTCCTGCATGCATAATTAATATATTTACCCATATTCAAAATGACATTTTATTCATGTACAAAAATAATATAGGGTATAACCACATTTTGTCCAATGCATCCAAAATGTCCACATCAAATTTTACCTGGATTTCAAAGTTCAAATAATCTGATATTATTTTACTTTGCATTAGTATCTCTTGCTGGATTCATTTTCAAAACATACATTTTCAACTTTACATTGAACATGACATACAACATGTTAACTCTGTTAGTTGAAAGACCACTGAGCAATCTTTTGAAAAATTGGCAAAAAGACAATTAAGACAAAAGGCTATCTTGATTCCAAAACTGAAGAAGTGGGTAACTATGTGGAATTACAGGGTTGTTTTATTTTTAAAATTTTGGGCAGCTAACTGGGAATTCTGGAAACTATTGACCCAACACAGTTGAGCGGCTCAGAGCTGGAGAAACTAATCCATGACATGAAATATGAAGCAGAGATTTCATTTTGTACTTAAAGGAAATCACTGATGCCCCTAAGGACTGATGCTGAAATTAACTATCAAATATTAATAAAAAAGAAAGTTGCTTGTTTGGGAAGTGGAATGCCATCAGAACTAGGCAAAAGGGCAGTCTTGAATGAAACATGAACGAAGCCAGGAGGTGAATTAATAGCACTAAATGATCACAGCTTCAGAAAATATATCAAAAGATCCAGCCCTATTTTTATTCATGGAAAAAAATGCCTTATGCAGAAAACAACTGAACAGATCTATTGCTTTATTAATAAGGAAATATAAAATAAGAAGACATGTAAATATAAATTCAAGACCCTCAAAACTACTTTGAAATCAGTGTATTCCCAGCTTATGTATAAACCTGGTATGTTCAACTTCTACAGACAACTAGGACCGTTAAGTAAAGAATAATAATCAAACATGGCCTACAAAAATGCCTTCATAATGGTCAGCTGTGGTTGTTTTTTTCCTGCCATTTCCGATATTTGAAGTGGAGGGTTGTGAGAAGTCTGCATGCAAGTAAACCTGAAATGACCAATGCGCAGCTAGAATGATAATGCTACTGATAGACTGAGGAAGTTATGTGATTCTAGATACCTTGAATCTGAGAAAGGGGAAGTTCCTTCCTTCCTTGTTTTACTTTGAAAAACATCTGAGTAGCTCAAAATGAATACTCCTATTTAGTACATAGGTAGGTAGGTAGATAGGGATAGATGGATAGACGGATGGATGGGGGGAGAGAGAGAGAGACAGACAGACAGACATGGTTGCCCAATCAACAGATGACTCTAAATGGCTAACAATAAATAAGATAAACTTAATGATTAAAGGAAGTAAAAATAAACCCTAGGGTGCAAGATCCATCCAACTGCCACAACAAATTGGGCTCACTCAATACCTTGACCAATGCTCAGGAAACAAGCATGAAAGACCAACGAAGTCAAAGTCATCAAAACCTCAGGAGAAAAAGATAGGCTGTTCCACAGGATAGGAGAGGCCCACTTCCTAGATCCTATTAGATGGCACTGACTAATAGAGGGGACCTATCAAATCCCTCCCCCCGTCCAAATTCGTTAGATCAGCAGAAATGATGAGAGAAAGGTAGAGTCCCACAACTAACTGGGTCCTATACCATGAAGAGATTTATAGATGACAGCCAGCACCATGAAATATATCTGGAAGTCCAATGAGAGCCAGTGCAATTCACAAAGTAGAGGTGACTTGAGGCACACCCATAAATATCTATGTGGCTGCATCCTGGACTAGTTGCAAGGTCTAAATGGTCTTAATCTCTTTCTTGTTAAATTTGCACATCTCGGGGATTTTACACATCAGTTCAGCATAAAATATAAAAGTGTCTACTATTTGTTTTTCTTTTGCACATTTGCAGTTCAATGAGATCGGGGAGAAGGATTTTAATCATCTGTTCCCATAGAGGATATGCACGCATATTAAATTTATTCTAAATGCATTGCCTATTATAAAAAATACTGTGTGTTTTAACTGAGCATTTTCACTTCAAAATGACTGAAAATACCTGTATATCCTGTTGTGTAGTTCTAAACTGTAGTATTTTGGTGACCTTAACATCATGGGGAGGGAGGAATGGAGGAAAGCTCAAGGCCTGTCCTGACCCCAGGATCTACAAAAATGTCTAACTGGTGGCTCATGCTAGTTAAACAACATTGTTTCCACATGTGAAAACTGCTAACAATTATCCTCCATGCTCACATTCTGAACACAGAAGACTGACTTTGGAACAAACAATTCAATGTGCAGTCAAACGGAAATCCCCTGCTTTTAAAGTGATGGAACAGTTGGGAAGCACCTGTTTGAGAACATGAACTTCTGAAACACATAATTAATATAAGACGGCAAATACATTAGGTTTATTTGTGCGCACTCTTCCAGATTAAGTACAGAAAAGTGGAATGGCTGCAGCTTGTGCTTTTCCAATTATTTTAGTTCTCAGGAATGGCTAATGCAAATAAGTTCAGTTTATTAATACTTTCCAGTAAATATTTTTGGGATAAATTAATCCTACTTTGAAGTCAAATGGATACAATTTGGAGTAAACCATTTAAGGTATTAAATTGGGTTAAATTTGAATAGTATAAAAAAATTTTTTTTTAATATGCATTTATTTCTTGTAATGCAAAGTATCTTCATGGAACAAACAGTGTACATTATTACAATATTTTAATATAATATAAAATCCAAGAAAACGTAAAATAAGAACAGATTGTCAATAGTGAAATGATTATAGCTTAAAATCTGTACCATCATGAGATGGTTTTTGACTCCATAGGTCTGTTAATATTACAGAATAACGGAGTTGGAAGGAATCTTGAAGGTCTTCTAATTCAACCCCCTGCTCAGGCAGGAAATCCTATACTATTTCAGACAAATGATTTTCCAATCTCTTCTTTAAAATTTCCAGTGTACAATATAAAGATGGCTTTAATTCAAAAATCCAATTGAATTTTTCACATCTCTGCAAAAAAAACCAAGTAATAATGATACTGAACAACTACATAAAATGAATTCCAAGTCAACTCTGGCAACCACACTTTCAACAACATAATTGAAGTACTTTAGGTACCACAAACACATTATCTTTTTGATTGTCATAATTTGGGTAAGATGATCTAATGAAACTGGCAGAGCTGAAATTTGAGCAGAGACTTCCTGAATTCATAGTCCCCTATGCTATATTTATTATAAATATGCTAGTGTCGTTTCAATAAGGAAGATCATTGTTATTTCAAGGAGTTTAATGACATATTTGGTGACAGGAAGTGTTATGTTTTTCCCTTTGCCATCAAGAAATACATGTGTCATACTACTAGATCCCAAAATTAAATCACATAGGTGAGCTGATATAATTGGATCAAATTTAAAACATCTTTAGATTCAGCAGAATTCTTCAGAGTAAATCTTGTTTCTCATGAATTTCATATACAAAAAAAGAAAAAAAAAGAATTTAGAATAAAATTCAAAACAGTTTAATTCAAGTTGTAACATATGTAACCTGAAATTCATTATTTTTGTACAACTACATCTGAGGAGGAGACTAATACGTGTGTCATGGCCAGAGTGTACTGCTATGGAAATCTTCAAAGGGGTGGCTCATTTTGATGAAGGCTAGAGTAATGCAGACTCCTGAAGCTTCTCCTTCACAGAACATGACTTCTTTGAGCTGTGGTGGCCAAGTAGTTAGAATGCAGTATTGCAGGCTAATTCTGCGGACTGCCAGTTCGATTCTCACTGGTTCAAAGTTGACTCAGCCTTACATAATTCCCAGGTTGGTAAAATGAGGACTCAGATTGTTGGGGGCAATAGGCTGACTCTGTAAATCGCTCAGAGAGGGTTGTAAAGCACTATGAGGTGGTATATAAGTTTAAGAATCAGAATTTACTTTCTCCAAGTGTCAGGACACACAAGGAATTTGTCTTAAGTGATAGTGCTCAAAACTACATACATACACAACAAGAATACAATGAGGGTACATTCATAGTCAGTTTGTATATAAGCATAATCACGATCATTAGTATATGTGCATAATCATGATCATTTGTGTATATAGGCATAATCAATTAAGTATATAAACCTAAGATACATTCATAGTCTTAAAGTACGTAACATTCATCATGTCTTGTTGTAAAGTGCGGAGAAAAAAACATTTCATCTTGTCACAAAGG
>JANHFO010005946.1:86023-98212 GCA_032468095.1 Pareas carinatus | reverse complement strand
CTGTTAACAGAAGTAGAATGCAGTACTGCACTCTTACCACTGCGCCACTAAAGCTCATATAACTAGCATATGTAAATAGTATCAAACAACTGACAAAAAATATAAAGATATGATTGGACATAATACAATATTTATTTTCGAGAACCTAGTGTAACATTTTTGCAAGCAGAAAAACAATCTCTGAGTTTGGGGCGTGCAAAACGTAATCTTTCAAACTGCTACAAGCTTGAAATGATATGAAATTTCCCACCCCAGCACCAAACAGACTATTCGAACGTTTTAGAAATCTTTGGAACAGCATCCTGTTCCATGATTCTGAGATTAAAAGAGTGCCAAGTTGCTTGAAAAAGTTTATTACATATTCAAACTGACACGTTTTGCAGACAATCTTTCATTGCCTATTTGGGATTTATAAACATCATTTGTATAATGAAAACAGTCCAGGCATCCAGAAGATGTTGGTACAGCTTGTAATTAAACAATCTGATAAATGCAGCAGTCTGAGCCACTGAGCCAAGACTATCAACTTCTTGCAGAGGAACTAATGGTCATCCATACTTACTCTCCATCCACTCTGTATTTGCAGTATCAGCCACCCATTTGGCCAAGGCATTCTCATCTGCGGTCCCCTGATTATCTTCACTATAAATTAAGCAGAGGGACAGAAAATAAAGATGACTGTCATGTGCTCAATCCAGTTTAAGCACAATCTTGTCCATGCTGACTTGGAAATTCCATTAAGTTTAATGAGAATACAGGATTCCATTCATTACTACAATGTTAATTACTGAAGTTAAAAAGATATTCCATGAAATGTAGCCCTCAACAATATATTGTTATTTAAAATATGCTTCAAAAATAAAAATTGAAATTGCTTCTGAGACAACTGGCAAAGGACCCTGAATCCCATAGGGCTTAACATTGTGCAGAAAAAAATGAACACAAAAAAGAATCTTTGGTTGGGGCATCAGTAGTGCTCTGTGGGCTTCAATGAAATCCTTTCAGGCAAGATCTCTTGACCCAGATCTCCCAAGTTGAACACAGCTTCCCTCCTTCCATTCAAAATAATAGGGGTAACATTTGCACAGCACTCTCTTCTCCCCCTCCTCTCCCAGACTTTAAAAGGCGGCATCTCGTGGGCATCTCTATAGCCCTGCAGAGTGAACGTGTTTGTATCTCCTTCCCGCAATCTAAAGGCCATCCAGATTTTTGCAGAACAAATAAAGTGTGCATATTTTTCCTCTCCTCATTCTTCCAGGAGGAAGAAAGAGAGTGAGAAACTGAAAAAAGCAGCTAGCAGCAATTCCCAAGGTCTTCTCCTTCCTCTCCTCTTTCTGATGAAGGCCCTCATCCTGGGAAAGATGGGAGGCCAAAGGAGAACGGGATGGCAGAGAATCGGATGACTGGATGGTGCCACCCATGCAACAGGCATCAGGTTGGGCAGACTGTGGGAGGCTGTGAGGGACAGAGAGGCCTGGCGGGCTATGATGGTCCGTGTGGTCGCAAAGAGTCAGACATGACTTAGCAACTGAACGGCAAGAAGATCTTGGCTGCCCACCAATAGACAGGGCAACAAGATCCAGAAGAATCTATTTGTTACCATCGGAGGGTTTGCATATTAGATATCACAGCTCTACCTCACATGATCAGGTATGCTGAACTTCAGGGCAATGACTGGGTGAAAAGAAGAGTCCAGCAGGTCTTAAAGAGGCCACCTCCCCACCTTCCCTATATTTATACTAGCATCCTTTCTGAAAGGATTATTCATTTAAAATATAAAGTAGGTGGTCGGTTCATGGTAAGGCTTTGCATGTACAGAATAGAACAGAATATTCTTTTTTCAGCCAAGTGTGATTGGGCACACAAGGAATTTGTCTCCAGTGCATAAGCTCTCAGCAACAAAGTGATAAATTATAAATTCATGAGCTACAATCATAAATCATAAGATACAACCAAAAGACAGGCGATAGTCATAAGATACCACTACAGGAATAGGTAATAAGCTATGCATGCTTCATATTTCATCTCCAAATTAGAAAATCTGTGGCTTCAGTCAAGTTTTGTAGATAGATTCTATGCTTGCTCTCAGATCTGGGCACTCCAAAGCACCTCTTGGAGACCTAATCCAAAGCACTCTAGAGACCTGGTAAAAAGCAGTCTGTTTGTTAATGGTCTATGCTACATTACTGCTTTATCTTCACTACCCCACCAGCAGGTGTGAAAAATCACACTCTGATTGCCTTGACTGCCCAGAAGCTATTGAAAAAACAATCGCCTTAACCATTTCCTCAACCTCTGATTGAGTGGCTGCTTTTAACACAGTCTCTTTCGCATAAAACAAGTGGCAAAGATGAACTAATATTCCACTCTTCATCGAAGTAATTTTATTTCCAGCATCATCAGGAAGAGACAGGATAGGAACTAACAAAATCTCTAGCTATTACAGGAGGACTTTCTCCCAGAAGTTTGAGGGAAAAATAGCCTTGCTTTCGTGGACTCAAGAGAGTTAGTTGGTGGCTTTTGTTCAAATAAGGCCATGTGGATTATTGCCAGTATGTTCCCAGTGGATCTAAATATAGGAATCTGATTTGTTGCATAGCAAATGTTTACCTTTCATTTCCTATCCACCCACCAAACCCCCCATTTGAAAAACACTGTCTGCAGCTCTAATGTCCACCTGAACTGCTTACAAAAGGCATTATAAAAGGGAAGGTTTTGAAAATGACTCAGAAATGAGTCACAGTAATAATTAAGTGAAAGCACAGAGGCAGATAAAGTCAGGCTGAAGTTTGAAGAAACAGATATTGAAGAGAAAGAGCATTTGCTAAAGGAACTAGAAGAAAAAAATATTTTAAACATCTATATAAAGCAAGAAAGTTCATTTAGTGCAGCATCTTGCTTTGCTCAATAGTCAAATGGTTTTGGAAAAATGATAGCATGACATTGCTACAGCTTGACTACCCTCAAAGAAATAATAAGATGTATGTGGCACTAGATATAGTGCTACATACTATATAGTGCTATATACTATATAGCGTATATCAATAATACATAATCAGATATCCCCGTCTTCTGAAACAGATTTTGGACATGTTTGATGAGCATCTATTTCATAGATGGATGTCATTCTATCAACAGACAGGCATTACTGATCATGGTCTGCATTGTTGAATATGACTATGAAAAGATAGACTGTGGAAGGATCTTTTATCACTTTTTCCTGAAGATGTACTATCCTACTGTTGTCCTCAGTTTAAACCACTGGCCACCTACAGGTAGTCCTTGACTTAAAACAGTTCATTTAGTGACCATTCAAAGTTACAACAGCACGGAAAAAAGTGACTTACATTTTCCACACTTACGAACATTGCAGTATCACTATGGTCATGTGATCAAAATTCAGATGCCTGCAAATGGTCCATACTTATGATGGTTGCAGTGTCCCAGAGTCATGCGATCTCTTTTTGCAACATTATGACAAGCAAGGTCAATGGAGAAGCCAGATTCACTTAATAACTGTATTACTAATCTAACAGCTTCAGTGATTCACTTAATTGTGGAAAGAAAGGTCGTAAAATGGGATAAAACTCACTTAACAAATGTTTCGCTTAACAACAGAAATTCTGTACTCAATTGTGGTGGTAAGTAGAAGACTACCACTATTTTTCTACTGTAATGCACTGACACTACAGTTTTGTTGTATTTTCACAATAAATCTCATTAAATATTTGACTTACCTGTTTGCAGGCTCTTCTGAACTCTGAGAATTTGAATGACCATCCTCGGCTACTATATGAACGCTTGCTAAAGAAACAATAAAATTGCTTCAGAAACAGTAATGTTAAAGTGAAAGCATTTTAAATTAACATCCATTATAAGGGATTCGTAAAATTCCTGCTCTTCAATATTGTTCAGTGGGCTTCTAAAGGCCACCATTAATAATACATTTTATAGGCACCTCTGAATATGGAATTATAAATATTTCATGCAAGCAAAAAGAACGGTTACATCCTTCCGCATATATATATAAAACCCCTTTCATTTTATAACCTATTAGCACATATGCACAATAGTTTAGCGATAGAGACATTTCAAAGACCTGAGAAATAAGGGTTTCTGTAATTCAATATAGAATAAACAGACTTTTACTCCCATGAAAAAAGACTTTTTCTTCTTAAATACCCCTTTGCGCACACTCCAAGTTTTACCAAAAGCCTGACAAACCAGGCAGAGAATCTGAAGAGGAAGAGAAGAGGGGAGGATACTATTAAGAGATAATTTATTAGGTTTATTCTAATAAAATTGACACTTTCTAACATGGAAAATAAGTTGTCAGCACCATAAAACTAACATTAACAAGCCTACATAAATCTTACTGATATTAACGAGGATATTTATAAGCTATGTGGCAGGTTGCAAACCTCAATGTAAAACTCACTGAGCAATGTGGATTATACAGAATTATAAAGAAATTACAGGACTATTGACAGGAAAATAATTCTATTATTTCTCAACGTTAATTGTCCATAGCTCTACCCTACCTTCTTCATCCACAGAAGGGTTGCGGATTATAACAGGACTGGAATACGCCGGCAATATCAGCGGCAAATTGGATGGCACGGCATAGCCACAAGGCACCGGAACGGAATATCCTGTTGAGAGGGTGGGGCTTATATTTCCATCTTGTGCGCTTGGCTCTGATGACAGCAATGGCTCATTTTCCTGCATTGGCGAGATGGTTATGACAGAGTATGGGTTTACCCGTGGTGGGATCCCCTCCGCATTGGCTCTGGAGCTCTGCGTTTTCTCAGTTTCTTCTAGGTTTTCTGGATTTTCATTCCCTTGAATACAAAAGATACACACTGCTGTCAAAGCAACTCTTCTCATAATGAGGAGGGGGGGAAAAAATCAAACTTCCCTCTGCAATCTGCCTTCTCCTCCTCTTCAAAACCAAGCTACATTCTAGGATTGTACTACACTTCGGATCTGAAGGCAAAAAGGTGCCTTGAAGCACACATGAAGTAGTTCTAGACAGCACTGGTCTTCCAACTCCTTGAAGCAGCTGTGCCTTTCCCAGGATAATGCAGCTGGCTTCCTGGGGAAGAAAAGCATTGCACTGGCCAACATGAGCTCTCTCTCCCCCCTCCCCCTGTTCTCTTCCCCTGGGATGTTAAGGCAACCTGGAGAGCACTGGACCACACCTGGTTTCTAATTATAAAAGGAAAATGCTGAGTGCCTGGTTATATTGGAAGGAAGATTTGTTTCAGGTGGCAGAACAGAAAGGAAGAATTTGCAGCTGTCAACTGGACAGGTAGCTGATGGGGAAGGGAAGGAGGGCTTGGCCTTCAGCCAAGCAACAGCAGGCAAGCTGAAAGGGGAAGCAGGGCGTAGCAAGTTCACCACTCCTTCAGAAATGGTGAGAAATTACAGCTCAGTCAGCAGGTGGTAAAGCACCTTGCTTCTTCCACCTCAGCACAGACTGAGTACAGTTAGTCCTCAACTTACAACCGCAATTGAGCCCAAAGTTTATGTTGTTTGGTGAGAAATTTGTTAAGTGAGTTTTGCCCCATTTTGCTCACATTTGTTACCATGTTTTCCCCGAAAATAAGACCAGGTCTTATATTAATTTTTGCTCTAAAAGACACATTAGGGTTTATTTTCTAGTTAGGTTTTCTTTTGGGGGAAAATGTGTCCATTTTAACTGGGGCCTATTTTGGGGGTAGAGCTTATATTATGAGCATCCTGAAAAATCATGCTGGGGCTTATTTTCTGGTTAGGCCTTGTTTTTGGCGAAACAGGGTAAGTGAATCACTGCTGTTGTTAAGTGAGTAACATGGTTGTTAATTGAATCTGACTTCCCCATTGATTTTGCTTGTCAGAAAGTCGCAAAAGGGGATCATGTGATCCTAGGACACTGCAACTGTCATAACTACAATCCAGTTGTCAAGCATCCAAGTGTAAGTCACGTGACTATGGAGATGCTGCAATGGTCATAAGTGTGGGAAATGGTCATTACTTTTTTCAGTGCACTATAACTTTGAACAGTCACTAAGCAAACTGCTGTAAATCGAGGAGTACCTGTATCTGCAAAGCAGCAGAAGGAAATTCTGGTTTTCTCCTGCACCATTTAAAAAAAAAACCCAACCTCCCAAGGGGCCTTTGGGACCTTAAAAGAGTGCTTCAGATTAGAGGGGGAAAGGGTGTATCAGAGCGTACAGTGGCACTTATCTGCAATTCCTTCAATCTAATGGTTCTTCCCCCCCCCCAGACTGATAACTACTGAAGTATGTGAGGTCCGTCCTTTGGGAAATAGTACAAATCACCAACAAACAGACCATTTTCTCTTTCCTGTGTTTTAAAGGAAAGCCTTTAAAAGGCTTTTGTTGACATAACTTTAACAAACTTGCTTATTTTCCTAACTTTTACCTTAACAATATAAGTATAGTATAATATAGCATAGGCTGAGGAATAACACTATATCTATTCCTATGTGCATATCTTAATCCAAAATAGTCGTATAACAATTCTGCCCTCCTTTGTTGCCTGAGCTTGTACCTCCTTCATGTTGGTTGACTTCAACTGCTATCAGCTGCTGTTCTAAACTGGAGTTTCTAAGTCTTGTAATCTTCTCTCCACTGAGAACCAAGGCTGACATAGATAGAAAAACTTTAGTAACTCAAACAGTGGCTTGTTCTGAATTATACAACTCTCACCATTCAATGTAGGAACATTAGAAAATATCACAATTCTATACATTAGTCATGTTGGCCTGCTCTTGAAAATTCATATGGAAGGCAGGGCAGAGAATTAAAGAATGCTGCATCTCTTGGCACTGAAGTAATCTATACACTGAGAGTGTCATCTCACAGTGGCTTAAATGCATGGATCCCTAAGAGTAATTTATGTGCAGCTTTTCCTGGGATAAAGCTCATTTAGGATTTCAGGTAATGAACAGTTTTAATTTCTGAGGTTCTGAACTAGTTCAATCCACAATTCCTAGAAGTAAAGATTTGCAAGGACTATAGAGTTACTCACGAAAGCAATTCATATTCTTAAAAAGTAACATTCTCATGATTTATTTTGCCTGGAATCATGTACCTATACAATTTGCCTCTTCTTGCATTGGCAAAATAGTTTGTCTGTCTGCTTCTGGTATCTCATCTCCGCTGTCAAAATCAAACTGTTCCCCTTCTTCTTCTTCTTCCTCTTCATTAGCACCAGTGATTGGTATGTCATTTCCTAAAACTAAGAAGTGGACATCTTTAAAAGGCAAATCAAACATTTTACAAACAATAGGTATGAAACTAGTAACAATCACACTATTAACACTTGACATTAGGATTTCAGTATGCTTCATATATCAGTCTTAGATTCAAATCCTCTGAATGTCTAGTTTCAAAATTATAGTGCATATTGAGAACTGCGGAACCAGTGTTGGAAGCATATAGGAAGTATACGGTAAAAATTCAGCAGAAAGATGAGAAGAAATGCCATTACTTAGTTGGCAGCTATTATTACTCAAAAATAATGTATGCAATACAAAGCAATTTATCCACCATTCTTAGAAGCAAATTAAAAATCTGGAATTTCCAAATAATCAATACTGATACAGAAGAATGCAGGCAATCTGTTCTTAGTGATCAGCATGTTCATCAAAAGGCGTATAAAGCCAGCAAGAATCTCCAACACACTTTCAACATTTAAATTATTTCTGCCAAGGTGATTTTCTATGTAGATCAATATCATGCATGACTTACTCCTAAAACCAAAATGAACTATCTGGGTTCAAACAAATTTATGTCCGGAAACATTTGCAAAGTTGCTCTTTTATGACCGTATACAGATAGTCCTCAACTTATGACTGGTTGCTTAGTAACTGTTTGAAGTTACAGAAAACACCCCCACCAAATCTACTTATGACCCAGTTTTAATTTACAGTTGCTGCAGTGTCTCACAGTCATTTGACCTTACAATCATCTACAGGAGCAGAAAAGGGAATATGGAGTACCACAGGGGATAGGGCGACTTGGAAGACCCAGAGTGGGGGTTGGGGGGTTATGAGGCAATCAAGTGAGCACTTCACTTTACATCCATCACAACTTCTGACCATAATGGGAAGTCTCCATTAGTCCATCTTGAATCGAGAACTACCTGAATTCCTATTACATATAGGGAACATGTCTCTCGTATCAACATGCAATGTTTAATATTAAGTTACATGTTAGTACAGAGTAAACTCTGATAAAATATTTAGCACCTCACATTTTACAACACTAATTTGATAACATGCTGACTTATATATTCACATATAAGAGACAAACAACTGGCCCATTGAAAGGCAACAGATTGCTACACAAAGATATTAGATAAACTTCTTTTTAATTAAAAATGCTATCAGGTATATTTCAAAATATCAGAGTTGTCAAACCAGGGTGTTTACTAGGAAAATTTGATGCAAGAACAATGCCCAGGGATTTTATATTGCTAGAGAAAATTTTATCCAAATGTGAATCTATGGGGAGTAAGTAGTATTGGAATATATTTAATAAATAAAAGATGGATTTCAAAACGGATGAGGTCTATAGTCTGCCAAGGATAACTATGTTATTTAATAGTTTCTTTGAGGAAGTTCTCAAGGCTTTTGCCTTTCTGATGACTAAAGCAATATTATATGTTGTGTGAACTGTCGATTTCTCTTGATCCTTCTAGCTAAATATTTAGTCTATTTTGATTCACTCAACAGGAAGATCAAACTTTGCCCTATCCCGGTCAACACCATTCCTATGTATCCTATGTACCTTTATTTTGTCCAGTAATGGCAATCATCAAAATAAATAAAACATGTTTTATATTTATAACTATCTTCACTATCAAAGCTTTGATTTTTGCCATTCAATCAACATTAACTGTTAATATTATCAGCTGCTGTGTTTTTCTGACTTGGATTTCCTCAAATATCACTTTCACAGCAATAAAACAAAAAAAATGAAAATAAATATTTAACAAAGACAAAACTCAGAACTCTGGTCACACATGCATCTTTAATGTTATCTGAATCACGGCCTTGCCTAACTTCTGCTTTTGACATGTAGCCATGACAAGGGAATGGCTGGGATAATTAAACCGGAACTAAGTACTTTTCATTTCATCGTTTTAAATCCAATCAACATGTTAAAAAAACCCCACCTCTATTAAGAATTAAAAGCCTTGCCTTTTTGAGAATACATAAAAGGCTTCTAAATTTATGGAAGGCTAGACACCTAGGTTGCAGCCATTTGGAAAATCAGCATATTAATTTTCTTTAGTCTTGATTACATTTTTGTGCATACATCTTCTTAGTATGTGGGAATGACTTGAGAGGGGAGACAGATGTTGCCTAGGGCAGGGGTCTCCAACCTTCTGGGAGTCAAAGTCCACAAGTCGTAAACCTCCAAGGTTGGAGACCCCTGGCCTAGGAGACAATAACATAGGAAAGTTCATAGCCTACAGCTGCATAATGGATGTAGAAAGAGGCTCGGAAACACCTTCCCCACTCCCAAAAAAGTGCTCAGACTGTAAAGGAGACTTGCAAGGATCTCTTAATGTCGCCTTACATTCAGAATCAAAATCAGAATTTATTTTGCCATGTGTCTCAGGACACATAAGGAATTTGTCTTCAGTGATCGTGCTCAATACATTACATTAAAATAGAATCAGATAATCTGGTCTTATTTCCAATTTGGTCTTTCCAGAAAGGCTGACACTTTTCCACAACGACACCATCTATAAAAAAAGCTTTCTTGGGACTGGAGTTACAAAAATGTTTTGATGTGGAGCTGCGAGAGCAGGGGGATTTCTAAACATACAATACTTACCTAGAAATAAGAATGTTTGGGACTATATTTTCATTTTATTCTTATATTTACAATTAAATGGAAGAAATGTGTGTTACCAAGGAATTTACCTGCAATAACATTTTCAAGTTGCTGCATGGATTCCATTGGTATCTTTCCTGTGTTTGCACACTGCTTTTCCTTTGTTTTTTTCATTTGTGAAGAATAATTTATTCAAGAGTGAATAGAAGAATGTACATGCACGATGTGGCTTGACTGAATACTAAAATCCATTTCTCTGATAGCAGCCTTTGATTTTAAAATACGGGTGGGCAAACAGTGCCTTTCCACATGGCCTCCACATAACACTAGGAGTAGATAGGAACCAATAAGGTGGTACTTTTTAGAAACAAAATGGATGCCTTAAGAACACCTAGAGCAGTGGTCCCAACTTTTTTTATGCCCTACACCCTTAGGAAATGTCTGACTAATGTTCACCCACAAGTAAAGGACACAAGTCACTCTCTGTCACAACCCCTAAAATTCCATCTCGTTCAACTCAGGTTGGGAACCCTCAATCTTAGGCCTTAAAGGAAGATCAGAACTATAAACTACAAGCAGAAGTAAAAAAGAAAGAAAGAAATCCCAGTATGGCACACCCATTTCTGTATCCTTGCTAAAGAAACTGACTAGGCATGTCCGTGAAGTCACCAGGAGCTCAGCATGACTTGGGGGATTTATCTTTAATTGGAACTATGTTCTTTCATGTATAAACAATGCACAATGCCCTGCTTACATTAGTGTGGGTGGGAAAAGATTCCTGTTCTATCTCTCTATTGGGAAGCATGTCTGTTATATAAAAGTAAATAATTAAAGCTGATTATCTAATTTTATTTTCCTCTGGTTTTTTAAAAATGAAATACCATGACTTTTCTTTTCCTTTTTAAAAGACTCTTCTCTTTTAAAACAGAAATTCAGACACCAAACAAACTACTAGAAGCTTCCACAAAAAGGACTATTGAGGGCTACAATTCAGAAGCTGTTCTCATTCGACTTAAATCTTGGCTCCATTTGTACCATCTTTTGTAACTGTCTGTCTGCATATATTGGCATTTTTCACAAACAAATGCCATATAGTACAAAGTTCAGTTTAAGCAATATTCTTACAATTCTCAAAGAAGGCTCTGTCATGCAGGCATCCCAGTCAGTTCTTTGTTAAACTTCACAACCTAGATCACATGAATTTTAACAATTCATAATATACAAATATCACCAACATCCAGTGCACAAGTTATTTTAATTGCTTCCTTACAATAAATCGTACGAAGAATTTACTTCTGAAATGTCATAAATAGGATTGCAGTCTGTCAGGTATTTTTTATTAATTTGTAAAAAGTCTACCATGTTGACTTGTATTTCAGGCTAGTACTCTACTTTTTTTAAATATTAGAGCGACTTTCATAGAATAATTACTCAAAGGTGCACATTCTTCACCAAAGTTTCTGCACAACATTTCTATGCACAAATAAAGTTTTAGAATGTAGGTGAATCTGTATCAGTACTTCTGGCCACAGCCAAAGATCTGGAGAACAGGATTTAACTTTAGTTGTTTCTCCATCCCACCTGGATGCAGCCTTCCGAAATCCCCAGAAAATAAATCATTTGTCTTTGGGTAGTGTGATATTTTGAGACTGCGGAACATAAACACAATTTTCTTTACAAGAAAGTATAATAGATTGTGATTATTAAATCTCCAAGATTCATTTTAAACATAACTCAGAAGATCTGGATATGCTATCTCACATTTTTAAAAAATGTGCAAAGAAGTCATAAAGATAACAAGATATTGACCTGATGATACAGAACTCCCAAGAAGTTGTATAATTATTTTAGACAGTGCAATGGAAATCAGTGGTGGTAATATCAGAAGAGACAGCTATTTACACTTGGCGTTACACTAATGGCAACCTTTGCTGCTGGGCAGTATTTTCACATTTTTTCAGCCAAATAGTATATTCATTTACGGCAGAATTAAAAGGCAGTGTTCCCTTTAAGTAAATGGAATAATGTGAGCATACAGAACTTGATTAAGTGTTGCATGACAGACAGCAGCATGCAGAAGCAAAGTTTCAGTGAATATCAGGTATCCTTCAATGAGTATCAGAGTATTTTATGGATTCCATCATTCATGAATTTAGAGTCAGCTCAACATTACCTGCCATGAGAACACTATACAAAAGACCATGCTTGAATATGTTTTACTTCTATGCTGCCCAGAGTCCCTGAGAAGGATATGGGAGATAGATTAGATAGATAGATAGATAGATAGATAGATAGATAGATAGATAGATAGATAGATAGATAGATAGATAGATAG
>JANHFO010005946.1:60457-78219 GCA_032468095.1 Pareas carinatus | reverse complement strand
TCGGGGGATGCCTTATATTTCAGCGAGAGGCAAAACTGTAAGTAGGTCTTATTTTCAGAGGATGTCTTACTTTCGGGAAAACAGGGTATGTAGGTATAGAGCATGTACACTGGAGACAAATTCCTTGTGTGTCCAGACATACTTGGCCAATAAATTCTGATTCTGATGACTAGATAAGAATGGTTGAGTACAAAGATGGGTCTTTAGCCTCTTCTTAAAACACAAGGGATGAGGCAACAGAACTGGGTATTCCACACAGCTGGTACCACCATGGAGAAATCTTCATCTTTTGTACCTGCAATAAACTCTTCAAAGACAATCAGAATTCTTAGCTTATGAATAAAAGCCATTCCTTCATATACAGACAGGTTCCAAGATGCTTAGGAATTTATATAGAATTTAACCTGAAACTCTTCCAAATAGGCATCGTTTGCTCCTGTCAGGAAGTAACCCACAGAAACCTAGGTGCCACATTCTTGTCAGTGGTGGCCCCTTCTTTACAGAACATCATTCCCCATGAAACACAGCTGGCCCCCATCCTGTTGCTCTTCCGAAAAGCCCCTCAAATGTTTTGTTAGCAGGCCTGGGGGCCACAAATGGAGATGGGGCTGATGAGTGACTGTTTTTTCTTATTGCTGCCATGGAGGGGTGGGAGTGGGGTGATTTTTCTTATAGGTTTTTAATAGGTGGAATTTTTTAAAATGTTGTAAGCCACCTGGAGTCAGCTAGGTGTGAGTTGGGCGGCTATATAAATTTGTTTAATAAATAAAATAATTCTAGACTCATGATCATTTCATAGCTTCCTTCGATTGTCTAATTGTGAGAGAACTGGCGTGAGTAATAGGGGCCAAGCTAGACTTTTTTCAGAGAAGGAACATAATTGATAAATCATTTGCAGATGGGAAAAAAAGTGTTCCTTGCCACTACGGTAGCCTGAGCCACACAGCATAAGCTCAAGTGGATTCCATGCCCCTGCTCCTGTTTCTTCGAGGAGAAAACCACAAAAGTTAGTAGTCATTCAGATGATATCCTAGGTTGGGATGGCTGATCATTTATTTCAGTCAGCCACCAAGGCTTTGACTGAGAGGCTTAGCATACATTTCCCTGCTAGGTATGAAGGCAATAAAAGAAGACTGCCCCTTATCTCCTATTTTGTTTTTATTGGGAGGAGAACTGTTGGCAAAGAGGATATGACAGGAATCAAATTAGCAAGCCACTAATGAAATAATAAATGAAAATTATATGACAATGATGTTGTAGTCACACTTACTCATCCACACCAATCTTTAGAACTGCTAATGGAATATATTTACAGCAGTACGGCTTGGAATATAGAATTAGATTTTTTTAAATTCTGCCTTTATTATTTTTATAAATAACTCAAGGCAACAAACATACTTAATATTCCTTCCTCTGACTATTTTGCCTACAACAGCATCAACATCCCTGTGAGGTGAATTGGTTGAAGAGAGAATGACTGGCTCAAAGTCACCCGGCTGATTTTTCATGCCTATTTCATGTAGGACTAGAACTCAACAGTTTCCTGGTTTCTAACCTGGTGCCTTAACCCCTAGACCAAAATGATGATATGGAATGCACCTGAAGAAGAAAAGCAGCATCTGCAACAACAAGGTTTAATATTGCTGCTAAGAATTTACTTAACAATAACAAAAATAGAGATTTCTTTATGAATATTCTCAGACTTAGAAATGTATAAATGAAATTATATTGATGGAGAAAGTTAAATGGAAGGGAAAACATTACATTTACAGTTAATATCAGACTAAAAGAAACATTTTTCCAGTGGTATATCAAACTAGCACTGATTGGAAAAATAGATAATTTCTTCCGTAAATATTGGAAATGCAGTAATAAGACTGGATCTTTTTTTTCACATTTGGTGGCAATACTGTAAAGCCCCCAAATTCTGGAAAATTGTAATAAAATGAAACAGATTTTAAAAATTAAATGTTGTTTTAAACTTTCTATTTTTCAGTTAAAAAATACAAAATGTTACCACAAGATATAACAAACTGCTTTTGTACACAACAACAGCTCCCAAGATCTTTTGCATTTCATTGGCAATTCCATACAATCCCTCTGTGGAGGAATGACAAATGTAAGTTGTGGGAGTCTGCACAAAAGTTAAAAGTAGCCTTCCATTTGAAAAACAAATCTGATACAGTTCCATGGAGAAGCTATTTTTGGATTATGCTTCCACATATGGTCTTATACTATATCCAAGATTTGGATTTTTTTCAAACATAAGGTTTTAACATTTAAGTTTGCATTTGACTTGCTAAATTTTAACATGAGCAAGATGAGGTAAAACTATTGCAATTTTAACTGATTTATTATTAATACCAAATGGTACTTTGAATATTTTTACCTAATCTTCTAATACTTTTGTATCTCAATCCTGTGTGCTTTTAAGTTTTATACTTCTTTCCTTCCCGATTTTTAAATTCTATATATAAACACACATACACAAACATACCCACATGCACATACCCGCAGAGAATACCAGTATGCCATTTTAAGTCCCTATCCTAGGCTGACCCAGTTATTCAGAGATCCAAGTGAAGTATAGTTTTCCAACTTAAACCTAACAAGACAGAATTGTTTGGTGTTCTAGGCCCTCCTAGATGAGAGGAACTTCCATCTTTATTTCTTGATGCAGTAGTGTTGCCCCAGATAACACCAGGGCACAACAAACCAGAGGGGCAGGAGGTCTGTTGGACTCACAACTCGTTTGAAGAACAGGTGGCAACCAGAACCAGGAGGGCCTTTGCACAAATCCATTTTGTGCACTAACTGCACACTTTTATTTCTTTGGGGGCGTTGCTCAGTCACACCTTGGTCACCTCCAAAGTGGACTGCTGCAATGAGCTAAATATAGGGTTCCCCTTAAAGATGATTCAGAACTGCAACTGGTTCAGAATGGGTGATGCAGGCAATCATGTTTACAGCTGTTTATCCTCCATCATAGCTTGGCAGGTTACTCTGGCTCCACGTAGCACATCAGCACCCAGACTTCAACGTCAGTTCTAGTGCCACCACTGCCACTCAGAAAGGCCATCTCACATTATTCCCCAGGCGTACAAACTTTGGGGAGTGACACAATTGCCCCTGTGGCCCAGCAGTCCTTAGGTTCGCTCACCTTCAGGTGGTGGTCTCTTTCTGATGACAGGCCCCTGCCGCCTACCTGAGGTTGCTCCGGGTCACATGACATCTTCATTCTTGAAGCGAGTTTGGAGAATCCTCATTTGCAACCTCTACAAACAGCACAAGAACAACACATGCTTTTGAGAATAGCTGGTTTTGATTTGTTGGTGAATGCTGGTGTGTCACCCAAAATGTTGTGGAATGTCACCTTTGACATACATGTCAGAAATAGCACCATAGCATCATCCAAATCAGTTTCAGCAAAATTGAATAAAGCAAAATACTGAATAATTTCAAACCAGAGAATTAGAAGTTTACAGCAATCATATTTTTAATACACAAATGCAACACTTATCAGAAATAATTATATCAAAAATAGAAAGTAATATGAATTTTAATTTTTAATGCAGTTTCTAATAATTAAGACTTCCTGGAGAAATAAAATAAAAAAGTCTTTGCATAATACTGAGAAATTGAAATAGGTGTCAAACTGAGTTTCTATGGAGAAGGAGCTCCTCTGGACACGAGTGCATTCAAATACTGCCTTATAAACTACGGTAAGTAGACAAGTGAACGCTGTTGTGAGACACATGAAATCAATCAGCATGCATTTTGCAACCCTCAAAGCCTTACCACATGGACAGTGTGAAAGATTTTGGCTATTTGCATGGTGAGGGGGTGTTAAAGTGAAACAATTATCCTAAAACTACTGAACCTCTTCCCCAAATGGGTTGCAATCCCACCCATTTTAATACGCTATTCTTGTACACCATGTCCTTACTCTAAGCCAATTAAGTCCTAAAATTTTGATTTGAAATTTCTTCCTTGCATGATTGTGGACAAGATTGTATGTGGACAAGATTACACTGAACAGCTAACATCTTGATGTAAATATATAGTAAATCACATTTGAAATGAAAGATGCAATTCGGATGGCATGGCACCATTCCAGAAAAGATGTAGAGCTTGAAGATTACAGACCATGGCATCGATTCTAACTTTTCCTTTCCAAGAATTGGCAGAAATATTGCACTCTATAATTTACCACCAGAGGGAGAGACTAAATGGAGAATATGATAAATGTTTATTAACCACAGTATGGAACAAACAGTTCCCTTGAATTCAAGTAATATGAAATCATCTGGAACTAGTTCAGAATAGACAAAAGAAAATATAGTTTCTCACAAGAAGGCAGCAGTTGCTACTCTGGCTTAGACATTTTTAAAACCAGAGGATAAACCTGTCAATGGCTAAGTACTGATTTAGGCAGTACTGAATGCTGTTCCAGATTGAATGCAGACTTCCTCATTCTGGTGCCCTCCAGATATGCTTAATTTCCAAACTACACAGCTATTATAGTTGTTGAGAATAGTGGATTATACAATCAACCCTGCTGACTAGTACCACAGAGAAATCCATGCTTTTTTTTTTAGTCCACATACAGATATCTAGAAGTGGCTACCGTGACCGACAGGAAATAAAACTAGATGGACTTCTGGGCAACTGCATTTCAATATATTGGGATAAAAGTGATTACACTAAAAATGCTACAAAGGGTTTTTTCATTGAAACAACAGGAAAGTACATTTCACTGCCCATTATTTTAACTGAAGGCAAAAAACTGTAAAGCTTATTAAATAACTGATTTTAAAAAAGGAAAGAACAAAGCAATATGTTTATTAGCACTATCAATTATGGAGGAGCAAGAAAAAACAATAGAGTATAGCAAATGTATTTGCTGTATAAACTGCTTTAAAAATGAAGTTCTTATTTTTAGGAAGTAACTACCCTCCATTTTCAGATGATACAAAACTGGAAGTGCGAAACAATATAAAATACATAATTTTTGGTTGTTAACCACATCAGAAGCCGTAGGAGAATAAAAGCATGGCAACTCAACCGCGAAAAATACAAATAACTACCTCGAGTTCAATTTTATCAGTATTATCTAAGTAGGAATGTTGTAAACTGCATTTTGTAATACCTCATAGGGCAATTAGGAAGAAAGGGAGATGCTTAATTCCCCCTTCCTACTTCTCTTCATTACAAAGTGCATATGGCGACTTTTCTTCATACTGAAACCTATTTTGAAGATCACTTGCATAAAAAAGAACAGAGTTGCTAAGAAGTATTTACAAAATGCAAATAAGCTAAACTAGTTTGACATTAGGAACAAATCATAGCTGAAGCGCTCAAATTTCTCATATGAAAACTAGTTGAGCTCTCACATTTGAATAAAAAATAAGATTCTATTTCACATGTGATTTCATTATCCATTAGACAACTGCAGATGACCAAATGCTAATTTCCCAACCCCTGCCATTCTTCTTAAAAAATACTGCTATACAATTTTTTTTTAAGATGCTGTATCCCAACCATTCTACTTTTTAAAAAACAGAGTTCCTATTTTTGTTGAAAATTTGTCGACTGCCCCAGCAAAATTCCCATTTCTATTATTTGGACCTTATTCTTTTGGTACTAAGCAGCAAAGAACCATTGTAACAGAGACCTTTTACATGTTAGTCAAGAATGCATAACCTGCAATCACAGGATTGTGTAGTAACACGTGACTGCACAAATTCTAGCCATTCATTTCTTGGTGTGATGCCCATGGTCCCTAAGGCTGCCACCAAATACTGAATATGACAGCAGGATAAACCATTACAAATACACATCTAACATATGAATAAGGAATATTTTTTTAAAAAAATTAAATCAGATTCAATGTGAGTGTGGCCTGACCTCTTTTGGAGCAGAACAGAAATGACATATATCCATGAGTGACGGATTCTAATCAAAATACTCATTAGCAGCAGCAGCACCACAGAACTGACTTAGTGGGGGGGGAATATAGACTAAACTCTGAATTATTGTAGGCAACTGAGATAAATAAAACTTCAAGGGTCCAAAGCTATACATTAACAAGTGAACTGGAAAAATTAATCTCATTTTTTAAAAACAGTGGCTACTGCACATGTACTTAAGCTATGGGTTAAACATAAAATATATTTGAAATTGTTTATTAACTACTCCTATGATTATAGATCAAGCATTAGATGTTATTCCACACATAGTGCAATTTTTCACCAACAGAAACTTAAGAAAATATTATATACTATATGTATGCAACTTTTTTAGTAGCCAATAGACAATCTACCATTTGATTGCTTCCATTTTTGCAAGGTGCAAATGTTTATTAATAAATGGTTTTTGTTGTGTAAACTGCAACTGTGCTACTTTGATTAAAAACAAGCAATCTGGCAAATCTCTGCTATCTAGAAAGAGATCCAGTATCTCTTGGTCACAAACTAACCTTAGATTTCAATATCAAAAGGGTATTGATAAATTGCAAGCAAATATTTATACTTCGCTCATTAGACAAATGCTAATCATTATGACTGGGAAGACCAGAATTTCGCCCAGACCCCAAGGAAGATGCAATTAAACTGATTTTTCTGTGATTTTACACAGAAAGTCCCAATGATCAGGTTGTTATCCTCCAAGAATGATGTATCAATGAGAACATTCCAATAATTCTAAAAGGTCCCGGATTGGATTTTGATTCCATCCGCATCTATATTAATGGCATTTAGTCTTTTTTCAACTCTGTTTTTGATAGAAGACTGTAAATATGTTCGCAATCATCTTCAGAATGCAGATTTAAAATTTTTCATCTCATGTTGTGCTATCACTCAGAACAATACAAGTTACAGTCAAGAAAAGTACATTAGTGGCATCATTCCAATAAGATTTTAGCTAGAAATATGCCACAATTCAAAATATCAAGAACGAATAGTCTTGAAGATGAATTAAGATACTACCTTAACTTAGATGAATTATTATGGTGATCTATAACTGTAATAAAGATTTGACTGATAGATTAAATATAGAGGTTCAAGCCAAATTTCTATTCATGCATTTAGATTATGCAAAGGTTTGCCTCTCTGAACTGTTATTCTTTCCAAGTAATGACTAGAGAAAATGTTTAGTACTTCTTGTATGGCTAACTTTCACAACTGTAATACTTGTTTACTAAACAGGGAAGAAATTGGAGAAAATTTTAGAATTTAAAATTTTGTGCAGTCTTGTCACTGCCTTTTACTAATTTTACTTGGGTGGAAAGAGAAAGAGATGTTTTAAACAATACTTAATTTATATTCATTTCTATAACATCATTAATCTCGGATTCTCATGCATTCTATATTACCTATACTTAAAGAATAAGTACCAAACTCAATCTTTTAGTTGTTGCATATTCCAGATAATTTTATAACAATCTTGTTTAAACTAAGATGGGTACCTGTATGTCCCAACTGCCATTAGATGGCAGTGTTCAACAACTTTCCATTGAAATATTAGGTTAAGGATTAGTTTCAGCAATCTTTACGCACTAATTAAACACTGGAATAACTATAGGTTGCTTCTTTTAAAATGTTTGTCTTTGAGAAAACTTTTAAGATTTATAAATTGATGTTGGATTTTAGGACCTGGGATTAACAGAACTTAATTTAATAGAATTTGTAAATTATCTTTCTAAAACAGGGGTGCAAAAAGCTGGAAGCTCAACCACCTTCAATATCTCATGTAATGAAATTGCAAAACAACAGCTTCTTTGAGGTGCCACATCAAAAATTGAATTTGTTACATACTGGAAATAATCTTAAGGTATATAGGCTTTTCTACTAGCCACTATAGAATATTGCACGCTGGAGAGAAACAATTTTTTTAAATGTTAAATCCGAGTCATGACCATATTTTCAATGTTCAATTACTCTTCAAAGTAAATTATATTTCATATTATTCTAGCATTGGTATTAAACATTTGGATGTTTTTCTAGGGAAAAAAGGTAATGTTACTCCTCTCTTCTCATATTAGATATTAAACTGAATTGACATTTGGCATTCATTAGATAAGGTAGCAAACTTTACATAGAAACTGATTCATATATATATACATAAAAAGGAATTTCAGCAAGATAAGTGCAATTTTAGATTGATTAATCTAGCAGGAAAGCATCTCTTGTACTCGGCATTCTTTGAAACAAGCCCTAGAATCCTTTCTAGATTGTGATCTGTCCTAGAGCTGACATGTTCAAAGTAGCAAGTTCTGGAAGCAGCAATGCAGGTTCTACAGACAGACCAGTTTGTTTCCTGCACTTTGCTGGTTCACAGAATATTCCCACGTGTAACTAAGAATGTCCAACATTCAGGGCACATCTGCAGTATTTATTAAATGAAATTAATATTCCCAATTTGACATTACTAGAAACTAGTAATTTCTATCCCTTGATGGGCACAGCTTCATATTCCCAGCTGTCTATCTTATTTATTTCTGACCAGATTTTACGGTTACTCGTAGAGATCCAAGTCAATTTCACAGCCCCTTCTTCTGGAATGCTTCCCCATTTACTTTCACAGATGAACCATTTTTCATTGTTCTATCACTAAAATTCCAGTCAACAGGAGAAGAAAGTTGAAGAGTCTTTTTGTATGTCCAGTAGGGATTAAGTATGAAAGTAACAGCACTCAATCCTGTTAATACAATAGTAAAATGTAAGAGTCCCAGATTTTCTTTCACAGCATTCCAATTGGAAAGACACACCCACCACATGTGGTAGGTAAGCATCATGCGGCAGTGAAACATGTGGATCATTATCCACTGACTTGCCTTCCAAAAGAAAGTATTAGCCCGGCCAGCCTAGAAAGAAAGAAAAAAGAAACCCAAGTTAAAATACCAAATAGTTAAAACTGAAACATATTTCACATGAAACTAGAACCATATTAGAAAAATTAATGCATTATAGAATCTTACTACTTTCAAGTTTGTTAAGAGTTACGAAAGAAGCAGGGAATCTGAAATAAAACCAGCTTGTAAGAACTTAAACATCTGGGTGACCTTTTGGGAGATAAAATGGAATTTCACCAAGGAAACTATTAGGAAGTATGCTTAAGTTCTTCCAATTCCAGCAGATTTGTGCCTTTTTATGACTGAAAAGGATCATTCAAAGGAAAAATAACCTTTTGCATATACCAAGACAGCAACTTTATAATCCATAGTTATAGGATTGGAAAATTCAGGAGAAAATGTCCCAATACACAAATCTTGAAAGATAGCTTCAAAAACACTTAGTTCACAATCTATATTTGTCTGTAGAGTTTGTAAATCCATATTAAATAGTACTGACTACCTCTTAATTTAAATAAAAAGAGGAGTGTCTCCTGCAATAGTATCCTAGGCTGTATTACTAAGAAGTAAAATTCAATTGAGAAGAGAGAGACAGTTTGATCTAGTAGTTAAGGCAATATGCTAGAAAGCAGAGACTATGAATTCTAGTTCGGCCTTAGCCATGAAAGTCAGCTGAGTGACCTTGGGCCAATCATCCTATTTCAGCCCAACTCACCTCACAGGGTTGTTGTTGTGGAGAAAATAAGAGGAGGAATGTGTCTGCTTTATTTGCAAAAATAATTAAGGCAGACTATAAATAGATTTGTTCCTTAGTATTCTAAATCCATGTTACTAAACATCTTTATGATGTTCAAAGTACTCTTCTAATAATGGCAATATAAAATTGGAGGCTTCAGTAGTCTGGTATAAACTTACTCTAACATGCAGTGTCTGTCACCCATTCCAATATCCCCAGAGAATAGCTTGAATCCTAAGGCAGGAGAAATCTGGAAATTTCTAACCCTTCTACTCACTCAGGATGTTACTTAGCAATATAAATCATGTTTTATACAAACTCAGTCAACTATACTAGTAAAGTATGTTCAATTCCAGGGGTATTTCAAGGGAAACATTTGAATTTTGACTCAGGTTCCAAAACTGCTGTGACTGTTATTTCACCTAAACATAAACAGATGGCCAGAAACCTGCTGGCATAGCTCTGCAAAATCTAAGTAAATGATACCTACTTGATCTTGACATTCATATGGAAGCATAACAACCCACAGTGTTTAAATGGCCCAGTTGTTCCTATGAATTTAATTCTTTCTTAATATTTTGAAACAAATCCTGGAGATCATATCTGCTTGGAAACACCATGGTCTGACAAAACAGTTCTTCGTCTAATTTGTAATAGTGGGTAGTCCATTACTAGTCAAATTTAATAAAAAGTATACCAAAATGTTTTTAAAATGAATGTTACTTACAATTAGGTTCAAAATATTAAGGATATTTTCACAAGTGATTATCCAGATTTTCAATCTTCGTGAATCAAGTGTCATATTGATCATAAGTGATGTATTAATACCTATTCTTTTACTTTTAATATTTAAATATAGAAAGGAGTGGTTGGGTTCACATAATTTACCCTTTTGTTTTCTATAATAATTTAATCTGGAGAAGGCTGGCTGGGCTCACAATATATATTCAGTTTAAGTTATAAAAGTATAGCCTAGGATAACAGGCATCCACCAGCATCCCTTTTACCTCCTCTACTGACAAAATTTTGCAACTGCTATACCTCAGGCAATTCTCAGGGATTAAAAAAAATAATGTATGGCTTAGAGGGAAATTTCCCTTTACATACTACAGTGGTTGGACTCATGCAAACTATATTATGGCTCAGCATAATATATCAACCAACCACCACTTATAACCATCTATTTTTCCTTCTCTCTAGCCTTACTTATTACTTGAGAAACTATACTAAATTGGGATTAGCAAATTTATGGTATTCCCAATGGTTAGTCCAAAGCTCCCATCGCCCCCCTAGCCATAGGCTGAGCTGTTTTGGAGCTCAGCAATATCTAAAAGATTACAAACCTACATGTATATCAAGTAATAAGCACTCACAATACAATCTTTTAACCTGGTTTTTAGGTTTAAAACTTACAGATAAGCATGAACTGAAATACTGTCTAAGTTGTCTTTCTGTCATAAATGTTTACATTACAATGCTGTTTTCAAATTGTAATCTAAAATACAGCACAGTGTCATGTATGCTGTATAGGGAGTTCGGTTGCTTTGAGGAATATTTATATATTCAATTAATAAAGCCAAATGATCACAAGTGACTCAAAATTCACAATAATACTATTCCAACAAAGCAGCTTTAAGGGAGAGCTTCTAAACTGTTGCATATACAACTCTCCTTATTGCTTTCTATGCCACCTCCAAATGAAGAGAGCAAAAGTTTACGCAGATTCCATTTGCTGTCACTTCCCTTGTCCCTAATGAGGCATATAGTTCACTTCCCCTTAAGGTCTTAGGGAAAGATAAGACATTATATTATGCCATGACCTCATGTATAAGGTTTTACATGACTTCCTCAAATGTATGAACATTTTTGATATCAGAATGTAATTGCAAGAAACAAACATTCTCCAAACAGAATTCAAGACCATTATTATTTTCTTTGATTGGTGGTACTGCGGGACAGCCAACAAAAAAATTCACAGAAATAGCAGTTTTAATCTATGGTCCCATGTCACAGGAAAATAATTCAATTATGTATGCAGTTTACAATATTGTAAAATGGGATATCATATGTATTTCATATAGAAGCACATCTTATTTAACAACCTAAAGCAAGCTCACAGATAACCGTAGTTTTCCATTTGGGGTGTGTATCTCTCCCATGTGCCAAATTTATCATGGACTGAAATTCTTAATACAACTTTAGTTCTTCATTGGAAAACATAGTGATTATCAACATGAACTGTTTTAGGTCAGATTACAGTTCATGTAACTCAACATTCTGATTAGCTACAAAGGAAAAGGACAGAGTTCCCTCCCCCCCATGGGACCATTGAATGGAACTGACAACTACATGAATACTTTCTACCAGCATTATTTTGAGTCTCAAATGCTTCATCACTCGTCCAGTGATATTTCCCATTTCCCTCAAACAGGCTGGGGACAAGTATAGAAAGTTGTTTACCCCTAACCAGATTGATTGATTCTCCAATATTTTTCCAGAACAAGTGTTCTGAATGCATTTGTATTCTAAAACACAGTCCTAAGTTAAATCTAAAGTTAGCATGTGTAAATTTAATAAACATCGTATTGAATTAATAGATATATTTCATCTTAAAAATCTCAAGGTAAATAACTTATTAAAAATGAATTATTAAACAGGTTACTCCTGTTGCTCTACCACTTAATGTTCTAGATATGAGAATCAGCTAATCTTTTCAAGTGTGCATTTATTATGACACTTTTCTGTAACAGTTACATTTGCTGGTAGATGAAGAACACCAGCAGTGAGGACCTCCAAGCAGCTATGTACTCAGGCATGGGCCTAGGACTGATCACCGAGATTCTGAATGAAAATTCATACAACAACAGAGAGGAGATGGAGGATTAGATTCTAGATAGGAGATTCAGCAAGAAAAAAGTGGAGAGTAAGGGTTGTAGTCTGAACCTTGCGGAATAAAATGGCTCTTTACTGAAACAAACTATCATCATGCTCTCAGAGCTGCTGCAGTTCTAGCCTGTCTTGCCATACGGTCTTCCACTGGGGACTAGTTCAGACAAGATGCAAAATTTTATGTAGCAGCCATAGGTATAATCTCAATTTGCTTTCTAGCTAACTAGAAAGAACCTCTCCTTTGCTCGCTGCTCTCTCACCTTTAAAAGCATCCAAGACATGCAAGTGAAAGGTGTACTCATCTCAAGTAGCATTCCCATCAAAGGTATGTAATGTCCAGATTTTATGTTGCTTATCAGTCCCAAAAAGCCA
Source organism: Pareas carinatus (assembly GCA_032468095.1). Classification (NCBI taxonomy): domain Eukaryota; kingdom Metazoa; phylum Chordata; class Lepidosauria; order Squamata; family Pareidae; genus Pareas; species Pareas carinatus. The sequence goes on along the minus strand of JANHFO010005946.1, from coordinate 65,371 downwards.
CCAAAAGCAAGAAAATGGTGAACAACTACAAATGAATCAAATTTTTTAAAGACATAATTAGAAATGTGAACGGCTACATTTTCCAGCAAAAAGAAGCCAGAGGCTATGAGACAACTGAACCAACTCCAGTCCTGCTGGGAATAAACCTTGTCAGCTTGAAAAACTGGATCTAGAAGTAAAGCCCAGAAGCCAGCCACACAACTCTGAATGCCAAATACGCCTCGTGTAGCAGTCAGATTCCAAAATACTTTCTCCTTCGCTGGCAATGAGCGGTAAGTCATACTCAACCATGAAGACAAAAAATGTGAAAAACAAAATATTCCCAAGTAGAGAAAGAAGCCAGTGGCCACTAGTGCCAAACGAACTTCCCAAAGAAAATAATTCCAGGCAAATATGGATTTAGGCATTGCCTCATCATTTTGAAGATTCATTTCTTCTACTTAAGTTGAGGTGGTTTGAGGAAGATAATCTCTCATTCACTTGTCAGGTCCACTTAAGAATCTTGAACGTTTGCCAAAGCAGTGAAGAGCAACCAAATTCTCATTGTCTTCTATAGAAAAATAAAATAAAATGCAATGTAATGATCTATATAGGAATACATATATGTTTATACATATCTTATACCTAGTTCTAAGAAGTCATATAGACTCAATTTACACACTGCACTAAATTTATTTATTTATTTATTTCGATTTATAAATTGTCCTTTAAGTTTGTGCAAAAGCTTTTTGGCTTAGAATTTTTTGTAACCCAATAATAATTATCCAACAAACTGTTTAATATAAACTCATGAGAATCCAATTGTGCATTAATAGTAGGAGTGTAAAGGTTGCTTGAGTTTGTTGCACATACTTCTGCAATTAACATTGAGATAAAGAATCATACATTTCTTCTTAGTACCTGTCACTCGCCATATTAGTATGGCTCTGAATCTAAACACAAGTCATGTCCTTGTGATGGCAATTAAATTGTATTCAGAAATCTTCAATTCTGATGTAAAAATGTACTTCTTGTAATGAACTTTAGTTATGTTTATTAAAAAATGTTAAGAGTTTCATGTATCTAACTATGAAAAGTTCTGAGGAGAAAACTAAAGATGGCATGGGGGATAGCTGGCTGACAAGAAATCTATAATCGCCTTCCTTAATCTGGTGCTATCCACTAGGACTGAACCTAGAAGATTCGTCTGCGGAACAGCTTAGACAAAATTATAGTTGGATAAATTGCGATTCAATATATTATATAAATCCAGTCAGTGTAACCAGTTTATGGTTTGATATTTTGTGTGAATCTAAACACTCAGGTCAAGTCAGATAAACATGGTTAACTGAACCATTAGTTAGTAGGGACAGAGTTAGAAGCTAAATAAAAACAAGTAATCAGTGGTTTATAGCCAACTATGACTTCTTTCACTGTATCTCACCCTTACTGTGTTGTGTTCCACGGTGTCAGGAAAATAAACAGTTGCACATACAAGCTTGGAGGCTACTTAGGTAACACTGTGGCCCTAATAATATATAACTACTGTACTTTGCTGGCAGCTTCACAGGTGCACAACTGCCTAATCATTAGCAGGGAAGTTTTCAAGCTTTCTTTCATTATGCCTTGCAGATGGATTTAAGTAAGTACTAAATTCCAGGTGCATATTTCATTCCTAGCCATTATATATTATGAGCACTATACGCTATACATAAGCATTATACACTATGATTCAGGTCTGGATCATAATAATTAACCCTTAACCTAAAATAAATACATTAATACACGCACACACACACACACAAACATAAAAGAACATGCAGTACTTGCTAATATCCTACATGGTATTTTTAGCAATGTTTCCTGATTTCTTACTTTATTTCATTTTTTAAATTAGTTTATATTCCTCTCTCTGATGACTTGCTACATCTTTCCCCTTAAAGAGTTGACAAGCACTCAGCTGACAGAATCTACCATTACACAAAAATCAGGCATGCCTAATTCAGAGTTGAACTCCCAATTTCATGCTGGCTGAGGATGATGAGAGCAGGACTCCAACATATTTCAGAAGCAACAGCTAGCTCTACATTATCCGTCCTATCCAAAGATATTTTTAAAATAAATTCATGCAGCCTGATCTTTTTACCTTGGGAGATACAAAAAATAAGTAAATAGGTCACTGTCACTAGATGCTCACCATATAATGTTAGTAATTTCATATAATGTATTCTTCTGATGATTGTCTTCCAAAATTCTGTTTTCTCCAAGTCCTTTCTCTGTACACTTCAATGCTTAAGAATACCTCTCGGGCTCATGCAGACAATCAAGTCATCCCAAACGCCCAAGGCGTTTTTCCTAGCAACAGACTGAATATAAGTAGAGCCTTGCTGTGACACCCTCATTAAATGCTTAAAACTGAAAGCAAAAAAAAATATTTTTATAGAAGAGTGGCTGCCCTAATAACTCTGAAGAAACACTGAGAGACAGGAAAAAGTAATACCGTATCCTAAAAATTACACTTCCAATTGCAGGTAGTCCTTGACTTGCCACTACAATTGAACCCAACTTTTTTGTTACTAAATGAAACATTTGTCAGGTGAACTTTGCCTCCATTTTACAACCTTTCTTACCACAGCTGTTAAGTGAGACACTACAGTATTTAAGTTAGTAACCTGATGGTTAAGTGAACCATTAACTTTACTTGTCAGAAGATCGAAAAAGTGGGCACATCACCACCGGGTAGGAGTCTGTTGCCAAGTGTCCGAATTTTGATCCCAAGACCACGGGGACGCTACAAGTGCAAAAAAATTGCTCATCCTTACTCAAGTCACTTTTTCCGTAACTTGGATCACTAAGCGAACTGTTGTAAGTCGAGGACTACCTGCACTTCCCTCAGATGTCCTGGCCCTTCTGTAAAGGAATCCAAATCAGCTTCGCTTCTGCTTAAAAGAGTCTTCGGGAGTTGTTAAAAATGTGACAAAGGAAACCACCACCTCCACCCTTGGAGAGCAAGGAGCGCCCTCCGTCTTAGTCGGCTCTTTGGGGGCTTTTGAAGTAGGTCGGCATCCCAACTTCACCCTTAAAAACCGGCTGCTCTCGAAGAAAGGTCGCCTTTATCCTTATTTTCTACCCCACCCCACGCACACGCATAACACAAACACACACACACACACTTAAAATGATCACCACAGCCTTCTTTATCCGCGTCAGAGGCACCTCCAGGTTGCAGGCCTAGATAGCGTCCCAAAAGTCCTGAGGAGATAAAATGAAATAAAAATAAGTACGAATCTCAGGAGCGGGGAGGAGGGCGAGGAGGGAAACGGCAGCTCGTTTCTCTTCCCCCCCCTCCTCTCCTCAAAAGCTCTCCCAATCCCGGGCTCCTCTTACCGGTTGACGGCGAGGCTTCGCTCGCTTCTTCCTCTTTGCAACCAGCCTTATTTGTTTCTGGGGAAGTTTGGGGTTTTTTTTTTTCTTCCTTCTTTATTTCGTATTGCTTTTAAATGCCCTCTTCCCGTCACGCGCCTAAACCCCCGTTTCCCCCCTCCGCCTCGTCCCTGCTTCCTCCTCCCACCGCGGCCAGCCGGGTTCACGCAGCGGCGCTTTCGGACCAGGCCGCCGTGGCGGAGGCGGCGGTGCGCGCTCCCGCCTCGGGCCCGCGCCTGCCTCTCCGCCCTTTTGCGTTTCTCCTCCCCCCTCCCTCCCTTTTTTTTCTTCTTCTCCCTCAGCAGCTCGCCTCAGGCCGACAGGGTGGGATGAACCATTTCGGCCCTCTCGGAGGGGGGGTGCGGGGAGGAAAGAGGAACTTGGAGCCGCCTGTGGTGGGGGGGTTGGAGGGACGTTTCTGAGGGAAATGGGTGGTTTGAGAAATAGGAAATGGAAGTGAATAGATAAATGGGGACTTCCTCCTTCGAAAATAACGCTGACGAAACCTCGCACGCAGCATTATTACACTTTAAACCGACCCCGCCTTGGCAAATATTAGTTGTGACTCTTTTAGAGGCTCTAAAGATGCGCGCTTTGTCTCTTTCTCTCTCTCTTTCCAGCTCTGTTGACTTTTGAACTCCACTTCGAGTGGAGGCAGGTTTTTTTTTTACACTCCATGCTCATGTGGTTTTTGGTTTTTATTTTTATTACTATTGAATGCTTCTCAGAGCTAGCCTTTCCCCTCCAATAATAATAATAATAACAATCCCCCAGTGAGGCACTACCTTGACGTGGTTGTGGGGCTTGTGTACTCCGAGGAAGACGAGAGCTATGCCAGAGGTTCAACCATACTGGACAGGTCTCGTCAGAGGAGTCAGACAAAGAGTGTCTCTCCCATAAAAAATATGGAGAGACGCAAATTTCAGAAAGTTGTACCAGCTCACACGTCACCCAGGTTAACAAGGTCCGCATCAGATGTTGGAGTTCCTGGATACCTGGTGAAAAATGGGCTACAGGACTGCTGGTTGAGCAACCAGGGCCAGCAGCTGCAGAGCTACTGGAAGAAAAGGTGTTTACCTGTCACAAATATACAGTGTTTGGAAACAAAGAAATAATGATCTGTTATTACAAATCAAGTCCAACAAGAAGAGGATATTTGAAATGAATGCACCGGTTGTGGGAAGAACAACATCCAGAATCAGAAATAACAGAACAGAAGCTAGCAGATCAACGTCTATTTATAATGCGAAACAAAGTATTCACAGAAGCAGAATTGGAAGAACTGCAAAGGTTTACCCAGGGCAAAGAAATTAAAGCCTTGCCTGAAATAACTCAGAATGTAGCAAGAAACCAGGGGGAGTTGGCAGTAGAGGAATCCAACAGAGATGAACAACTGTTTTCATTTGGAAACTAAGCATCCTCTCCTCTGTCTCAGGAAGAACAAAGCCCTGTCACTAAAGAAGTAAAAGAATTGAAACAAAGAATAACCGAACATCTAGAACAGCACAAAAA
>JANHFO010005946.1:30013-40381 GCA_032468095.1 Pareas carinatus | reverse complement strand
TTATGATTGTGATTGTATTCATGATTAAGATCGTGGTTTGTCGATTGCAGCTTATATGTACATGACAAGATGAATGTCCTTTACGATTATGAATGTATCTTATGCTTGTGTACTTTATGATTATGAATGTATCTTATGATTGTAATCACAGTTTTTTTATTGTATGTATGTAGGTATAGAGCATGTACACTGGAGACAAATTCCTTGTCTGTTCAGACACACTTGGCAAAATAAATTCTGATTCAGATCGGCTCATGATTGTCATAGTCCACATGAACTTGATATGTGAGTCAGTATACCAGGGGAATAAAGTTATTGATTGGAGCCCAAAGAATTGCACAACTAACTCTCATTTCCAAAAATGTTTGGAATATTCAAATAGTGATATCATAAACAAAACAATACAATTACTGTAGATTTCTCTATTTACTCACCCGCTAGTATCTCTTGAGATCTCATTCTTTTCATACAGTTTTTAACTCTAAAGTTATTGTCTCTGAATAAAATTTAAAAACAGTGAATTTCCAGACCATCAAAGGTAGTCTAAGCAAGACTTTATGTACAAGGACCCTTTTTTGCTCAAGGAATGGGCATTCTAGTTCTTCTCTTTTGAACAGCTGCTTTCAAGATCCCCAAAGCTGGTTCGGTATATTCCCCAATCCTAATAGAGCTGTGCACTGAAGAGAATGGGGAATTTATTGCAGGATGGATGAATGAATAAAATAGATTATTATTTTTAATATTTTATAGACCAAATCTGTTCTGGATCGATTGTACCGCAAGACAAAAATGGATAAAGCTTCTAATGCAGGAGTGAAATAGCTACAAAGACCTGCTTGTAGCTATCAAACCAGCCATTTGTCTAGATATGCGCTGCTAGTTCAGAGCACCATACTGGGTGGAGTCTCAGTGTTGAATGTATGTTCTTTTATTTCCCTCCCTTTTGCTTGTTCGCTTTTCTGTTTTGCATTTTATTCTTTATGATAAAACAATAAATAATAACAAAACATTGATAAATCTTCATAAGATAACTGTTGATAACCCACTAAGTCCTAAATGTCATTTGAAGAAATTATGATTTATTCCATGTACTGAAGATTCACACTCTATCATCTTACTACAGGATGGAATTTTGCTTCCTTTTATAAGTTTTTAAATGTTATTAATGTATTTATAAAATAATGGAATGTTTTTAAGATCAGCTTCTAAGTCATGCCCTCACAAGGTGATTTCTAATTATATATATATGTGTGTGTTTTTGTAGATTTTCTATCTATCCTACACGAGAAAAGACCAGAACACACCTAGACCTACAAATATCTATACTTGTTTTCATATATTTTCATGGTTACAGGTATGTCGGTCTAGGTGTGTTCAGGTCTTTTCCCATGTAGGATTGAGTATCTTGGCAACATTTTGGCGAGGTCTCACTCGCCATCTTCAGGTTGGTGCTTTTGGCTTCATGCTAGTGTGTGTGTGTGTTTGTGTGTGTGTGTGTGTGTGTGTGTGTGTGTCTGCACACACACTTAGAATATAAACATGATGTAAAACATTATTTCAATGCAAACTTATAACATTTCTTATCACTTCATTTCCAGAGTAAGACATTAATGTAGTCATGCTGAGATGCAGTGAATTCCCAGATGACTTTGAAATGCTCATAGCAGAACTGAAGTCTTTCCCTTTAAAGCTCAGGCAATGGGTACGACACAAGCAGACACACAAATAATGAAGCATATGTGCACACGTTATATGTGCAATTGCCTGCTTAGCAGATTTGAAAATAAAGCTCTATAGATGGAAATAAATATCCAGATGAGTAATAAAACAGTAGCATTTAAAGTTTGAAGCAAAATAACAAATAACTTCTGATGCAATTTTAAAAAATGTGAACTTACCAAATTCTGTTGACAAAGCCAATAGAATTGCTGGAATTTTTGCGACATAAGCAATTGCGCACTTCCTACAGCACTTCGGATCTTACCTAGAGCTAAAGACGAAGGGCGAATATCAATTTAGATCTGAAGCAAGGAAACAACTAACATATTTGTAAAACCAAGGCTTAATCTAGAAATCTGCTCTTTGGTTTTGAACTCAATTACGTATGCAGACTTTTCAAACTATATTCAAGAAAGAAAATCAGAGATCAGCTCAGCTTAAAAAAAATTGGAAAAAACCACACGAGAAGCTTGAGAAAAGAAATTATTTTCTCAGTTGCAAAAGAATCAAGGTGAAAGCATATGATCGAACCTTACTGTTTCATCCCCTCAGAAAATAATGTAAAAATTCTGGCTGGATTGACTATATATTGACAGATATATATATCTCTGCAATTCCAATCCCAATAAAGTTAGTCCAGTGATGTTTGCCCAACTAGCTTCTCCGTTTCATGGTGCTCTCCAGCTAAAGAACAATCGATTGCATAGGTCTGATCAAACAACCTTTTGCCCTGGTGACTGATTAAGAAGCCTCAACAAACTCTGAGTTTGCTGTTACATGGTGACAGCTGAGATTGTCGTTGTGGTGCTTTTGGTCAGGTTGGACTGAAAAATAGGATCTGGGAGATAAGAAAGTCTGCTTTACTGGACTCTGAAGCGTAGGAGGAAGAGAATTAACTTACCCATCACTGGCTTACTAATAGTGCCTTAGGAGCAGTGAGGTGTAGTTAGCAGCAAAGTTGTAGTAATTACATTAGGCAATCTTGCTTGTCTTGCGCATAGCCTTCTCGGTTGCTGTAACCAGGCTGTTTTTTTAATTATTATTCTCTCCTACTTGAGGAACCCATACTGCCTCACAGAGGGAGAAATATTGTCTCACCTACTCAGGGACAAGATGTAGGAATGAAAGGTCTCGTCTAGCTTCCATCTGGCTTCAGTTTTGCACGTGGATACATCCCTGTGTAAATTGCAAGTTCCTTTCTCCTAACTCACCACTGAAAATGTTTTGGAAGGGGAGGAAGCATCTGTTCACTGCATCTGGATGCAACCAGTTGCACTTAGAAGGGGCTCCCTTGTGTGACAGATTTTAGAGTAACAACCATATTCAGCCAAGGTCTAAGCAATTTCAATTTGGAACCTAAATTTTCTCCCTGTCATTGAGAACCCTCTACTGTAAAAAAAAATTCCTGTAACATATAGTTGAGTAACAGGTAGTGCTACTGTACTGTGAAGATGTGGGTTGTTGTGGGTTTTTTTGCAGTTTCGGAGCCCCTCTCCTTGTCCAAAACTCAGTATCATATTTTGAAGAGTGGAACTTCTATCTAACCATCCCTGAGAACGAATTACAAAAATAGACTACTGGTGACGCAAGCTTTTCATATATGTCTTCTCCATTCACGCAATATTAAAAGAAGAGTGCTCCAATGGCTTTGACCAAAAATTAGATGTTATTCATGAAAGGCTATTCCTTACAGTTAATCATGAGCATTATAGTTATCACCATCATGTCAGTAAAAATCTAACATCTCATTTTTATAGTCTAAAAGGGATATTTTACCAGCACCATCAACACAGTCATGGAGGTTGATGGTCTAAAGATATGAATTGCTTCAAAACTGGTATTTTCATTATCCCATATATACATTACAAGCACACAGCTTTTAATCAAAGGACTATAGGATTGCCATATTCTGTAAAAGCAAACTTAAGCATCAGTTGAATCTGCAGTGGAGAATAATGAAGCAGTATTGTAATGTTGTGCTATGTTTTCAGCAGCTTCAACAGTATTCTCTTGAAACAGCACACACAAAAACGTTAATTAGCTGCACATTGCAGATGTATAATCAATAGGGATACATGGACACAAGTCCTGGAATCCCACTGGCATGGATCTTAGTGAAATTTGCACTCATGGAAAGCAGGGTTGACTTTCAAGACTCTGCTTTGAATACTGCAAACTTTTATTGGTAGGAATAAAACACAGGAAAGAACAAGAAGAATAACTGAACCATTTGATAAACGTCATCCAATAATATTTCAAAGAAGATCTGATTAGATTAAATTAATATACATTCAAGCATGGATTTTTCAAATACACAAATTTTCCTATAAAACCTACCAAGCACCCTATTTCACCACATAATGGTATCTGACTCCAGCTGCCTAAAGCCCATAACTTCTGCTATTGAAGGTACATTCACCTTAATCGTCTGTTGATCAACATGCTTTTCAAGTTGTGACAAATTCTAAAATCTGCCACAGCAAATAAAGAGACAATACAGTGGCTAGTCTTTAAGATGTCACCAAACTCTTTTGCTATTTCACATAATGTTATTATTGCCATAACCCTGCTACAAATATCTGATCTTGTGTGATGAAAAAGCTCGGAAAAAGGTGTTCACATGAAATATTTAACAACCTTGAGTTGATATATTGCACCCATTTCTTTCTTTGCCAATGTGAACACCATTTCTTTATGAAGCCTTTTTTTCTTAAGCATATTTTTATATGTACATTATATTTAAGGCTACAGTTGGCAATGAGTCCAACTGAACATAATAGAATTGACTTATGCATGGGATAGTATTGCAAAAAAGGAAAATAATTCCGATTTTATCTGATTATTTCTTGCATGCTTTACTGAACTGAAGAACTGTTACTACTCCTGATAAGATTTCCTCTTTTTTGTATTGCAGAAATATATATTTTGAACATTGAATATTAGACTGAAATATAACTTGCACTCTAAGTAAATTAAGAGGAGCAGGTTTATGCAGATTTATGTAGCTCTTTAAAAATATTTTTGGGGTTCATTTTTATTCACCTTCAAAGAATTTTGGGTGCTAATAGTCCAATTTATTTCATATTAGAATGAAAAAGAAATATATATATATAGGTTTAAAACGGAAGTAGGCAATCTATGTTATCTGCTAGCTATCTGATGGGCCAGCAATGAAGGAATTACATTGACAAATCATCCCTTTGATTGATTGATTGATTGATTGATTGATTGATTGATGCAGTTCCTCTGGATTCTTTGGATTTCTAATATAGAACAAGATGTGTTTTTTGTATTCACTAGAACAAAAATTCTACAACTCTTTCTATTCTGCTACCTGGTTATGTTTTATATGGAAAGAGTGGAGTGCAATTTATACTGTAGCTTCCCATAGTCAACTTGTCTTAGCACAAAACACAATATTGTAACTTGTACCTATTGGAAAATGTGTTACTCTTATTGTAGAGTAAATTGAAACATTTCCTTCCCTCAATCTTTCTATTAAATGCTTGTTTCTATCGACAGAAGTTTGGACTGCTATTGGTAATTGAATGAAAGACAAACACCCTTACCTACAGAAAATAATCTATGATAACCAAGATGCATATTAGTATGCTTACTAATATAACTGACAAAACATCAGTTTCTAAAACAGTTTTTTAAATTTCTCAGATTGTGTGTACTGTTCAGAACTGGAAATGCACCAACCAACCAACCAACCAACCAACCAACCAACCAACCAACCAACCAACCAACCAACCAACCAACCAACCAATTCTACTGCCAATATTAGTTCTAAGTATGATTTACAAATCATGCTTTGCTCATATTTTACTGATGTTATTTTATATTTATCTATTTGAATTATTTACTGCCCAACTCCAATGGACTCTAGAAAAAAATATCAAATCAAATAAAAACATCATATCAGATGGATGGTCCAGATTAAAAGAATCTTATATACAGCAAAATCAAACAAAACAAAACAGGGACCACTGAACAAATGATAAATGTCAATCTCAGACCTTGGGCCAAAGCCAGGTTTTCAAAGCTTTCAGGAAATCCAGGAAAGAAGGTGCTGTTCTTATCTTGGGGGAAGGGGGAAGATGCTGCTCCAGAAGGTAGAAGCTTCTCTTCCTCAATCCCACAAGATGGAGTTTTATACTGGGGACCTGGACCACACTCAATCCCCTGGAATGTAGTCGGTGAGCAGAAACAATTGGAGACTCAGATGGAGTCTCTCAGATATCCAAGTCACGTGCCAAACAGAGCTTTGTAGGTAATAACCAGCACCCTGAATTCCCCTTGGAAGCTGACTGGCAGTCAATGCAGCTGGTGTGGCAGTGGTGAGACATGGGCACACCAAGAGGCACCTGCTTCTGCTTGCACAGCTGCTTTCTGAACCAGATGTAGCTTCTGCGTAGTCTTCAAGGGCACATTGCACTAAAGCAATCATGAGGTGACCAGTGCATGAGTAACCTCTCCGGATAGTCAAACTGTGATTGGTAGAAACCCATTTTATTCAGAGTTACCATTAACTCTGAATATTAACTTCTTTTCTCATGTAAGAAAAGCCAGTAAGCTTTTAATATGAACTCAGAATTAATAGAATCCATAAAATGTGTAAAGTTAGAAATATTGGGCTTCTACGGGGCTTCTGGTATTAATTTGATCTATTTTTCTTTAAAGCTAGCAGCATATAATGAAGGCAAGAGTCAAGTACCTCATGGACTATAATCTAGTTCTTCCTCTGTTTAAAGGCTTAATGTGTTGTGTTTTATGTTTGGAATCATATCTGGAAGTCATTACTTGTACTTACAAGGAAACATATTTCTTTGATTAGATAGAGATGTAGAAGTTTCAACTTTTACAAGAAAAGGAAATACTTTAGGATAGTCACCCTGTGGTGCAGTGGGATGGTCCATCTGAAATTCCCTATTTTGCCCATCTCCAAAATGTGAAGTGATGACAGCAACAGTACAGAAGTGATTAGATAAGAACTGTAAGATTAAAAATAAGCATGGAAAGAATTAGATGTGTTCTTACTTTCTTCAGAAAGATCATTTTCTTCTGCTTCTCTCTCCATCTCCTTGCACCATCCTTCCATCCTTTTAGTCTCGGTGTGCAGCAACTTCATAAACCATGACCCATCCCGGCGACATGGAGACATTCGTCCTGTTTCCACGGTTTCAATGGATGGTTCCAACCAAGGTTCAGGTGGTGGGAGGTTGGAGGTGTCGACCTGGGTCCTATAATCTTCTCTATAACTAAACAGGCCTTGTGTCCGTACAGTTCTTACTGCACCATACTGAGTAGGAGTACTTGGCTCTGAATGTCGCTGGAAAGAGCCACCAAACTGAAGTCCCTTGTCCTCCATTGTTATGTGTCCAGGGAAGCCTTCAAGTTCTAAATCGGCTTGAACAGCTGCCGTTACACTGTTTGAGCGCTTAAATCGTCCATGGCTGGAATCAAATGGAAAAACAACACACCGATCCATATATTGATCATGTTTAGTTTATAAAAAAAATGCACCGTCTACATTCTGTTATTTTTAGGTTTTTATTTTTTTAAAGAAAGCTTTAGAAATATTAATAACAACGAATATAAAGATTGAAAGGCACAACATGAACGGACTGAAGTCTGTATAGGATAAATGGTTATTAATAACCCAAAGCAAGATACAAATCAATATTGCTCAAACTTCATTGGAAAATCAAACGCTGATTTATTTTCACAGTAGAAACTAGAAGTGTCTTGTAAGTGTTACAGTGATACATTATCACGGAAGTAAACACAAATAAATGAGTTAGAAATCATGAGGCTTAAAATAGAGGGTGCAGATGGCTGAGATTTGTGAAAAGACTGTGATTGTTATTGAGAAACAAGAGTAGATATCTATGAGCACATGACCACATCTGTACCTATGTTTCTCAACCTTGTTTGAAGATATGTGGACTTCAATTCTCAGAATTCCCAGCATGAAGTTGAAATCCACAGATCTTCAGGTTGACAAGGCTGAGAAATTCTGATCTTATGGGATGTAATGTAGTGAGGAGCTGGATTCCCAGGAGGGAGGGGTGAATTCCAGAGGAGTAAGAGGCAAATCAGCTCAGATATTATGCGTGAGAGAAAGAGGGCGAAGGCAGCCTCTTCTCAATAGTTCCTATTGTAGATGCAGAGAGTATCTGACATCTACACTAAACATCCAGCAAGCAAAAGCATATACAGAAACCGCTCAGCCTACCGTTTATCATCTTCCACTTGCACCCCAACCGAATGATACTCCCGTAAGCCTCTGCTGTCGGTATCTGAATCAGTTGCAGCTTCCACCTAGTTCAAGACAAAAGAGAAATGTTTTGAAGTGAACACAACAATTGGAGATCAACTCTACCCACAGGGTTTTATGACTGCTGGAAAAGGCAGACTAAACTCTTCCATCAGGATATGCTGATTAAAAAAAACCTCTAAGGGCTGGCCCATCCCTTTGCCTTCTCCTTTGCAGGCAGAATTAGCAATGTTAGTGTTTTGTCATGTATCTTTTGTGTGGGGAAGAGCAGCAACTTGAGCATTTGTGGCAGAACAGAGATGAGGCCTCTGAGAACGTTTTTGCAGCTGGCACAAAGCAAATTACTATACAAACACTATAAACAGGATTCATTTGGCATTTCATGAAATATTTTGGTCAGAGACCATCATTCTGAACAAAGTAAAGCATCTGGCTAACATACATAGCAATGATTTCTGTAATGAAGGCACAAAGGATAAGGAAAGAGATGCAGTCGTTAAGTATGTGCAGTTAATATATCCCAAGGAATACATGTATCTTTTCACCACATGATCCAAAATGTTTGGCCCTCTTTATATTTTATATGCTCATGGTGGAAAACAGTAACAGAATCTGGCTGTCATGTGCTAAATATGAAGTGGGTTTTAAACAAAATGTAACATTAAACTAAATGAGTATTTGATAAGGGGAACATAATCTGAATTATAGTGCTCCAGATATTTCTGATCAGGGGAAATATTTAAAACTGAAATAATATTTTGATTTCAAATTACTGACAACAACACAGCTAAGCCATTGGTTGGATGACTGTACATCTACTTGGTTGATCCAACAAAATCTGAATTTTTTTTTTAAAAAAATCTCCATAGGCAATTCCTGTTAAAAGACAGCAGTTGATTTTTACCTGCTGATGTCAAAAAAGGCTAAAATGAAAATGTCACGCTGGTTTATTGCTTTACATTAAGCTGCATTCCTTCATATTACTTCTGGTTTACAAATTATATAAAACTGCTTTACAAATCAAATAATTTCTTAAATAAACAATCCCTCTGCGAATGCAAATACAGATGCACTGGAAAATTAGTGCATAGTCATCTAATAAGCTTGCTTGCTGGGTTTTTAATCAAATCAATATGGAAATGAAATTTTCTCAGGTGTTCTAAATACAGATTTGACTGGGAAACACCCCCCAAAAAGGTTTATGAAACACATGATTTGTGTATTGTAAACAAGATTCTGCCACTTTTTTTGCAGCCACAACCTTCCTATCTTTCCTTCTACAGATTGCACAACAACCAAGGGTTTGCCAGTGGCCGCAGAAATGATTTATTTGTAGACAAATAAATTTAGTTGATTTTGTGCTTCCAGTTTTATGGTCTCTATAGTCTCAGTGGGATCTGCTGAAGAAATGACTGCGGTAGGTCTTTATGTTACTCAGGTTTTTTTAAAAAGGAGACTATACCTTTGACAAATAATATTTGTCATTTGCTGCACTTGAAAGCAAAGAATAGAGAATGAACACCAAATGCCTTGTTGCTATAGAGATTTGTTGGGTGTCTGTGTAAATTGCTAATATATGATAGGATTCTGTACATGCACAATTCCAAATAAGTGTGAATAGACAGATACTGTCCTTGTCAAGGGCGTTAAAAGGAACAAGAAAAAGAACATCTGAATGATGAAATGAGAATGTTACTATTTATTGTACAGAAAATAGATGAATCAAAGAATCTGATACGATCACAGCTTTGGATCCAGTTACAAACAGTACACATAACAGATGACAAAAGCCCTTCACACTTTCTGACTGAATAGATTCAATAAGAAAGTGGTACTTAGAAACCCAAACTAGCAGACAATCTTTTAAGCTTCTCATTAGCATCTCCTAAAGCTGCATGCAGATCCTTAAAAGAGGAAGAAAAACCTCACCGCAGTATACTGCAGTGTGAATTGTTACACCCCTGTGTTTAATTACTGTGTAAGCCTATAGGGAATAGTTGACCTGAACGTTTTACATTTATGCTAAACTGCATCCTTTCTATTAGACTGTAGCGAAACCATTGGACAGAAGGAGATGGATGGATTTTTATCCAAGCCCAATGGCATTTCATAGGTGTAGGCCCTTGACTCGAATTGCACAGAGCTGCAGAAATGCTTTTGGAATATCTCTTTTAAATGAGACATATCTAATCACGGAATGCTTCATGGTATCTGTTTAATTGAGCTATAATTATTATTAATAGAATGGTTTTTCTGTAAAGGGAACAGTAATTCCAGCTAATGAAGATCCATTCTTCCTTCCTTCCTTCCTTCCTTCCTTCCTTCCTTCCTTCCTTCCTTCCTTCCTTCCTTCCTTCCTTCCTTCC
>JANHFO010005946.1:12842-25183 GCA_032468095.1 Pareas carinatus | reverse complement strand
GCGGGAGGGAGAGTTTTCCTGGAAGGTGAGTCAAAGAATATAATGTAGATAGATTGAATCATGTTCATAAGCAGGTACATTTTAAAAAAAAATGAAGTCTGTGTTTGAGGAATCATCACAATGTACTCAGAGACCCAGTTGTGAAGCCACGCTATTTCAGATAATCTATTACCAACAAGTTAACCCACCCCCTCAAATTATTTGAACTCGTTACCCAAATCCAGTTCATCAATGTCTACAATCTACGTTGAAAAGCACGTTAAAAAAAACACACACAAAAATAATGGTTTCATTGGAAAGATTCATGTCAAGAACTGTTTTTTTAATGCACTTTTATAGCTATATTGAATACGACTTCAGATAAGTGCCTTAATCTCATTGGTATAATACATATGTCTTTTATTTATTTATTTTAAAATAGTAACAGAAAAAGGGGAAAAAAACAAAATGAAGAAAACACAAAGATATATAATCCAAAACATACATAACAAGGGCTTAACAATAAGTGAAAAAATACAAGAGGAAAAAAAATTAAAATAGAGGAGATTAATGCTGTAGCAATAGTAAACATTTACCATTTTATATATAATTATCTAATACAAACATCATGCAGATATGCTATAGATGGGATGTGTTTGTGTGTAAACAATGCACTTGTATAATGATGCTTTTTAAAAATCTACTGCAATTTGTATAAATGATAAACCATACACAACAGGCGCGTCAGAAATGACAGTCAGAATTCTCCAACTCCTAGGAATAACAATAGCCCACAAACCCACAGCCACACTTCGCCTGGAATTATCCAGAACCAAAGACTTACTACAGAACCATGAAAGAACCACAAAGAAATTTACAGAATCAACTGTAACAACTGCAACCAATTTTATGTGGGAGACATCGCGTCAATTAAAAACCAGGATCCACGAACATTAGCTGGCAGTCAAACGCCATGATCCCAAATCCTTCATCGCTAACCACACGGACACTGAACAACACCAATTTAGATTGAACCAATACAAAAACCATTCACCACACTACCTCCCACCATGCTTGTGAGTTTATTGACACTCCTGGCAATTTCATCAATAGACACATTGACCTGTAAGTAGCCTACGAACTCCTGAGAATTCAAATCAAACGCACAACCAAACAGTGACAGCATCAACCTTCAACCAGTCCATAAACCCCAAGGTAATCAACAGTTCACCACCCAATGCCCCTCACCTGATTCCTATCACAAGACCCATCACAAGTCCATCCCCATATGTGACTCACCCCTCATCACAAAACCCACCACAAATCCATCTCCGTATGTGACCCACGCCTTATAATGACCCATCACAAGTTCATCTTCATATATGACCCACCCCTCATCATAAGAACCATCACGTCCCTCTCCATATGCCACTCATCCCTTATCACAAGACCCATCACAAGTTCCTCTCCATATGCGACCCACCCGTCCCTCAAGTGACCAACCCATCACAACAACTACTGACCTCACCAAGCCCTTATAAACAGAACACCAACACGGAGAGATGTAACATGGGAGCACATTGTTGCTCCCACAATCCCCCGTCCAGCCGCATTCTGGACCAGCTGAAGCCTCCGGATGCGCCCCAAGGGGAGTCCCATGTAGAGAGCATTACAGTAGTCCAGACGGGATGCGACGAGGGTATGGGTGACTGTGCATAAGGAGTCCCGATCAAGAAAGGGACGCAACTTGCGGATCAGGCGAACCTGATAAAAGGCCCCCCTGGCCACGGCTGCCACATGATCATCCAAGGACAGCCGTGCATCCAGGAGGACACCCAGATTGCAAGCCCTCTCCGTGGGGGTCAATATTTCACCCTCAATAGTCAGTGATGGAGTACATCAGGAGGCCGGAAGCCACAGCCACTCGGTCTTGGAGGGGTTGAGCCTGAGCTTGTTCCTCTCCATCCAGATCCGCACGGCTTTCAGGCACCAGGAGATCACTTCCATGGAATCATTGGGCTGGTCTGGGGTGGAAATGTACAGCTGGGTATCATCAGCGTACTGATGAAACTCCACCCCAAAACCACAGATGATCTTGCCCAGTGGCTTCACATATATGTTGAACAGGAGGGGCGAGAGGACGGACCCCTGTGGCACCCCACAAGTGAGGGGCCGCCGAGCTGACATCTGCCCCCCTGCCAACACCGACTGCGACCGGCCAGAGAGGTAGGAGGAGAACTACCGTATAATGTTGCCTCCCACTCCCAACCCCTCCAGTCGGTGCAGCATGATACCATGATCAATGGTATTGAAAGCCGTCGAGAGATCTAAAAGGATCAGGATAGAGGAACATTCCCTATCCCATGCCCTCCAGAGATCATCAACAAATGCAACCAATGCCATTTCCGTGCTGTACCCAGGTCTGAAGCCGGACTGGAGCGGCTTTTTTATATCAGAATAAGAAAGGATTACCTCATGTCCTACTTTCCTGTATTCTGCTATCATCATGTACATAAAAGGGTTAAGGATGGTGTAACAAAAGACTACCTCCTTTGGTACTCTCTGTGTAAATTATCCACAGTATTGTTTCCATTGGCTCTGTAATGCTTTATGTCTATCCATGTATAGGCAGTCCTCGCTTAATGACTCAGGAACTCCATCACTAAGCAAAATGGTCATTAAATGACTCATGTGAACATTTCACTTAGTGACGACAGTGCTATCAATCCAAGTTGTGGTCATTAAGCAAATTACTCACAGTCATTAAACAATGATCATGAGTTGCGACCTTTTGCAGGTTTCCCCCTTGACTTTGTATGTCGATAGCTGACGGGGTAATTTGCAAATGGCATTCGCATATGGTTGCGGACTCCTCTAACCTTTTTAAATCCGCAATGGTTGTCAAGTGCCCAGATCATGATTAGATGACCATGGGGATGCTACAACAGTTTTAAGTGTGAGGGTTGGTTGTGAATCACTTTTTTTCAATACATCGCAACTTTGAACAGTCATTATGTGAATGGTTGGTAAGCAAGGAATGCCTGCATAGATAGATTTATAGAGTGGTAGATCTAGATTCCTAATAAATTTTCCGTCCTTGTCTCTCTTGCCCACTGTTTATGTCTTTCTCTCCTGCTTTTTGTCCCATTTTGCCATTTAATTGTAGTATTTTTTATATTTTCTGATGATATTCATACACACACACACACACACACACACACACACACACACACACATCATTATTTTTCAACAACCGAGATGTGATGTGTGATTAAATGAGAATGTGCCTTTTCAATGGCAGCCTGGTTCTGCAGTGTCTTTCTCTGGGGTGCATACTTGGCAGTGGTGACCCTGTTCTGGAATGCCAAACAAAGGCAATTTAAATTTTAATCCATGTGTCAGGCTCTGCTTAGCTTGACTACAATTTGGCAGAAACCTCCTGGAAATTTGACACAGCAGGGCTAGAAAGGAACTTTTTATTGCACTTAAGGTCTCAAACCGCTTTGAACAGTTGATGGCATTCTGATAGATGAGAAATCTGCTCCAATATTATACCTTTCTGAATTTAAAATTGATAGTCTTTTTACCCTGGTGCTTCTCACTGGAAGTCTTATTTTATATTTTCTGCGCTCTGTGCTAGGAAATGGTGGATTATTGAAATTTTCAGTATTTCTTGCCTGTTAAAGTATTTCCCAATACATCTTCCTGAATAGGTTGGTTTTCAACTTATTTGCTCTTTAGAAATGTGTTACCTCAGGGTATTTTGCTATGTTTTGTCTTTTTATAGTTAATGTAGTCTAATGACTGTGTTGCATTTTGTAGTTTAAGTATTTAGACATCTACCTGGGGATCTGAGCCTGTTGTAAGACACTCAGAACTGTTATAACTACAATTTTTTAAAATAGATGCACAATAATATACACACTGGAATAGTATGTGCCCTGCAGTTATTTGCATAATCTAGCAGGCCTTCTAAGACAAAACGGGTCTCATTGATAGTGAAGATACCACTCTTTAGAAGTTTATCTCCCTTTATTCTCCCACCAGTTCATTCTAATAGAAGCTATTCCAGGATGTGGAAATCAATTTGCTTGACTCCAATATATATGTAGAGATAAATTTCTCGTAATGAGAGATTTTGCCAGGCAACTGAGGCAGCTCGTGAACAGTTTTTCTCTTCTCTACTGACATGCTTTCTTTTTCTCTGCTGCTCAGTTTTATTTCTAGTTTCCTTTTTAGTTACAAATGCCTTGTTTCAAGATACCAGCGTGTACTCTGACAGCATAAAACTAAATTATTCCACACATCCTAAGGAATGGCATATTTACTCCAAAATAACATAATACATGTGGACTCAAGGGTAAAACAGCACAATAGTCTGGGAGCGTAGGAAAGAGAAGATAACACAAAGCAAATTGAAGTCCAGTGAGAGCAGCATGGGCAATGTGAACGGAAACCACACAAAATGTAATCCTAGTATCTCACTCTGCAGATGCAGTTAGAGAGTCCAGAGACTAGATAACAATTAATTGTGAACAGTCTGCCAAAGGAAACCACAATACATTTGGAAAGAGTGGACAGTCATATCCAGCTCAACTGAGTTTAATCATTGTAATAGTAATGAGCTTAATTTTAGTAAAAAGACTGGTATTCCCTTGGAGGATTAACCAAATTATCATATGATCATAGTTGACGAGTATTTCACAGTTAGCTGATAAGGAGCCAAGACATTTTTATATAAAGTTGAATGGTTTTTTTCCATGGGCTAGATAATACATTAGATCTTCCCCAGTATTTTCTGCTAAGTAGTAATTGGATGATATAATTATTTATCCACATTTTACAGAGTGGTCAGAATTACATTGTGATAAAAGGTTTTGGGAACAAAAATCTGTGCTTAGTCAATTTAGGACTAATTTCTAGAGTTTCTTAAAATCTATTACAAGGATCAAGAAAATATATGGAAGGGTGACAGGTCACAGACACTCACTGAGAAGAGAGTCTCAGTGAGAAAAACTGTCTTTTAATGTCTTTATATATGTCTTTTAATCTTTGATTGGAAGTCGCCCAGAGTTGGCTGAAATCTACATGACTTAAGTAAATAAATAAAGCAAATATAGTGTGTCATGCTGGCAAGTTTTGCTGTAAGTGCAATTTGAAAGGAGACTGAAACAATGATTGCAATCTGTGTGATGTGAAAGACCATGCTATCTCATAACAATTTGGTTTGGGGGCTTCCGGCAGATGGTGCGGCAGTGAAAACAGCTGGCTTGGGGAGCTCCCGAACTAGACTGCTTGACAGTCCATAGATTGGGACGGCTCCGAATCAGGAGTCAAAGCCTAAGTTGTCCCAGAGATGCAATGAAGAGGAGGAGATGTTCTGCAGTCTTGGGGAAGGTGGTGACCACCCTGAGACCGAGAAGGAGCACCTCAGAAATCTATGGAGCTGGCTACGGAGACACAGCATCTAACCACTGCTGAGCCAAAGAAGTGAAAATTAAGCGGTTTGAAAGCCAAACCACAAAAAGGCATCAATTGACATACAGTCACCTGGATGAGTTTCAAAAATTCCTACTGCTAAAAATGCTACCTGGTTAAAGAGAAGATTTAAAAGGAAATGATTACCCGGAAAGAAGAAGAAAATGGTGACTAAACATAAAAGGGCTTACTGGATATATAAAGATTTGTAACAAATAAAGACTCTAGAAGGAAGAAATATTTTTCACTAACATTAAAATTAAAAAAAAGTTATATTCCCATATCTTGTATTGGAAAAGATTTTTTGCTTTTTAAGATTTATGGATTTAAACAGAAGTGAAATAACACTTGATTTAAAAAAAACCTGTCTGACTTTGAAAAGAGCAGCTGTGTATTATTTTTGAAAGTGTAATTATTTGGACTTATAAAGAAGCAAACTGTGAAATTTATTGTAAGCTTCTCCACACAAGAAATAATGACAAACCAAGAAAAGAAAAGCGTGCAAGTGCTATAAATGACATTTAAACAATCCTTTGAGAAGCTGCTTTATCAATATGCTGAGGAAATTGAGGTTGGATTTAAAGGGATTCACCAAAAGCTAGATGAACAAAGAGATTATTTTAGACAAAACTTAAAAGAAAGGGGAGATGTCAGAGAAACGATGGATACAAATGTGGAGGAAAAAAAAGCAAAACAACAAGCTTTTGGGAATTCGATTTTGTTTAAAGTGAAAAGTTTGGATTATTATACAGAACTTCAAAACATCATCAAGGAAAGACAAGTGGAATTTTTAAAAGAGAGAATTTTAATAGGTTGATTAAAGCAAAGAATAATAAAACTGGACAAATGAATACAGAAATATATTCAAGGAGATGCAATGATTTAATAGAAACCTTTTGGAGATCGTGGAAGAAGATAAAAGAGGAAAGGAAGAGAAGATGGAGAGATGTAGAAATATGACTGAAGGGAAAAGAAATCCAAATGTGGGAGTTGTGGGGAAAAATTG
The DNA here is from genome assembly GCA_032468095.1 of Pareas carinatus. Classification (NCBI taxonomy): domain Eukaryota; kingdom Metazoa; phylum Chordata; class Lepidosauria; order Squamata; family Pareidae; genus Pareas; species Pareas carinatus. The sequence goes on along the minus strand of JANHFO010005946.1, from coordinate 18,720 downwards.
AACAGATAATAATATCATTAATGATTCTTAATTTTTGGAACCTTATTGGCAAATTAGGAAATAAGTTAAAATTTAGATTTTGTTTTTAGCAAGCTAAGATACTAGTTAAAACAATTATTGATATAATTAAAAATGTTATGTTAATGTTGCAAAAATGGAAAAATTTGAGAAGGTTTTAAAATAAAGTATTATTCAAATGGTTTAGGATATTTAAAACATTTGATAAAGATGTAAAATTAGAGGATTTTGATTATTAATAGAAAAAGGATATTTCCCATTGTGCAGTTATTTATATAGGATACTTATAAAAATATGCACTAGACAGAAGGTCCAAGATTCTTTAAATGGATTTAAAAGTTAATGAAAAACTGACAATTTTCCTTATGTTGTAATGATATGAAATGGATAATTTTATGACTATGTAGTGATTGTTATAGGATTTTTTTTAAAAAAGTTGAAGGTTAAAAGGTTCAGGGAGTTTAAAACGGACTTAAATGTTAAAGACAAATAAAAGAAGATATGTGGGGAAACCGGGATATATAAAAATATTTTAAATGAATATAGTTTTAAATTCTAGAGTTCTTACTGGTAAATCAAGATAGAAGCTTAAGTGACCATTGATATAATTGCAAGACTGTTGAAATATAATATTATCTAAACTAGAATGGTTTATAAAATATGGATTTACTTGAGGGGTTTGGATTTTTAAAAGGATTTAGAAGCTGTATAGATGGCTAGAAGATGACAGAAGTAGGTGTGAAATAATGTTATTAAATTTGATAAGTACTGATGAAAGATGTTTGAAATGTATGTTCTGACTGACTGGTGTCGATGAAAATATGTAAGCAGGTTGGTTTTTTTGTTTTGTTTTGCTTTAAAAATTAAAATTTCTTATTAAAAAAATTTGGTTTGAGTTAGCCATGTTCCCACTGTGGTGCCTAATTTTTGTAATATGCTGACACATTGTTTTCAGCATCATCTAGAAGCTCTTTACAAACATAAGTCAGCTGTTAGGCTGAATTGAAAGAAAAACCATGCTATCGAAAATACTGCTCTAGTAGTCAAAATTCAATTTTCAGGTATAGTTTCATGGCAGAAAGGTTAAATATGTCTATGATTTAGCAGCAGCGTCTTCAGAAATGTTGACTCAAGCGTTTTCTTGGGTTCAGAAGTCTGTCTCTGTTTGGGCTTTCTGCCTTTAATGAAATAAAAAGTTTGTGAAAAGAGAGAAAAAAAGCATGTAACTCTTTAATCATGTCAAAACTCTGTTACATCCTCCAAGCTTTGAAACATTTGCTTTCCATCCTCTTCCAGCCTCTGGTGGATTCATCTTTTGTCGACTATTTCTGCTTCCTCTGTTACAAAGCTTCAAAAATCTGGACAGAGCCCTGCATGGGTCACAAAATGAAAGTAGTCAATTTCTCATTGTCATCTCATGGCCATCTGTTTTTCCCCCAGCCCAAATATATTAGCTCTATCTTCCTACTGTTGTGTGGGATGAGACTTGGAAGCAGTAAGTTTGGTTTACAAGTAGCCTGCACATGGTTGCGGAGTAGCACAGTTTGGGTAAGAAAGAAATGAATGAAAGAAAGCCCGAGAGCCTTCTGTTCCGAGAGAAGCTTCCAGCTTAAATTAATTAAACAGTCTTTTAAAAGGCATGATGGCTCAGTGGTTAAAGACCCTGAGTTTATCAGCTGGAAAGCTGACAGCCTGGGTTCAATCCTCAAGTGCCACAAGATCAGCTGAGCTCCCATTACTTGCCCCAGCTCCGGTCCAAACCAGCAGTTAGAAAACATGCAAATGCAAGTATATAAATAGGGAGTAGGAAGGTAAGAGCATTCTGTGTGTCTCAGTGTATAGTCATGCTGGCCACAGGACCATGGAAATCTTTTCAGAAAAGGCTGGCTCCCTGGGTTAAGAATCAGAGATGAGTACTGCCTCCTAGAATTGGACACAACTGGACAGATGAAAGCTTTACCTTTTTTTTAACCACAGAGAAATTGAATGTTTATTTATTATTTAGACTTATATACCGCTTAACAGTGCTTTACAGTACTCTCTAAGCGGTTTACACAGTCAGCATATTGTCCCCCCCTCAACAATCTGGGTCCTCTACTAACTTCTCTTCCACTCACAAAGTTTGCAAGGATTCATTACCAGTTAGCCAATGGGTCTGCTGTAGGCTAGTTATGCCTAGCTTTAAAGCAATGAGTGTGGTTTTTCCCCCCTCATGGAGCAATTTGCACTTTCTAGGAATTCCTACTAACTGCAAGGACACTCCCATGCGACTCTCTCACACGAATATGGAGGTAGCTGGTAGCTGACCCTTTCTGAGATTTTTGGACTTCCTAAGTAGGGTTAGTCAAGTGCTACCATTTTAAAACCTACAATACATATCTATTATTAGTTGTCTTCAAATTACCACCACAATGGCTTCCCCATTCACTTTGCTTGTCAGAAGGTTGCAAAAGGGGATCACCTGACCCCCTGGGGCATCGCAACCATCATAAATATGAGTCAGTTGCCAAGGGTCTGGATTTTGATCATGTGACCATGGGGATGCTGGAACAGTCGTAATCGTGAAAAACAGTCATAAGTCACTTTTTTCAGTGCTGTTGCAACTTTGAACGGTCACTTAATGAACTGTTATAATTGAGGACTACCTGTATTGTCATTATTCAGAACTTGGCCTGTTGCCTTTCCTTTCCATTCAAGTCATAACACGGTATTACTTAATCAATCACGTAGAATAAGACTTCTGAATGTAGCTTTGTTGAGAAGAAATAAACTGAAGTTTATTGCAAGGCAGGTAGTCTTACGACCACAATTCGAACCAGTACTTCTATTGCTAAGTGAGTCACAACCAATTTTATGACTTTTTTTTTTGCTTTTTTGTTAAGCGAATCATCCCTGTCATTAAGCGGTTGTTAAGTGAATCCAACTCCCTTCATTGACTTTGCTTGTTGGAAGCTGGCTGGGAAGATTGCAAAGGGCAATCATGTGACCCCAGGACACTGCGACCATTATAAATATATGGCAGTTGCCAAGCACCCAAAATTTGACCATGTGACTGCGGGGATGCTATGACAGATGTTAAGGACTAGTCATAAGTCACTTTTTTCAGTGGCAAACAGTCACTAAATGAATCATCGTAAGTTGAGGACTCCCTCTAGAAAACAGAAAATTACACGGCAAAATGGGACTAAAATATCCTTTTTCCCCATGAGATGGAACCGAAATGTGACCCCTACAGTAATAAAATGCATAGCTTCTCAAGCCAGTTATTCTGATACAAAAGTGGGAAAAATAAGCTATAAACGCCTCTTCACGAATAGGTCTTCTATTGATAGGATAGACGGAACAGTCCCAAAGAACCCAGCCTACTCCCATTTTACTTGTATAGAATGTACCTGAACAAAATTAGAAGCCAAATGGACAGAGGGAAGTGAGTGATATGGAATTATTTCAGACATTGTTAATAGCTGTCTAGAGAATAGTTCTGCCCATGAAGCCTTCAGGAGTTGAGCTCTATCCGAATGAGGCTTTACCTAGTTTACAGTATTACAAGATAATCCAGGATGAAAACATAGGAGATTATTGATTTCAATGTTTCTATATGATTTATTAAAAATTGGCCTGAAGTTGCTCTTTCTCACCAAAGAAACCTCCATCTGGAAAACAATATAATGATCACCCATCTAATTTCCTTTCAAAGGTGAGGAAAGACATTTCTCTTTGATTACTTAATCAATTTACTAAAAATGCGTATCTATTATTATTGCAAGAGAGTGGCTTACAATACGGGCTTATCTATTGTTATTTTAACAATAGGTGAACATAGCCATTAAACAGTTTGCTAAATTAAGCGGTTCTATGTAGTTGGAGCATGTTTCTGACCTCTTCTTAATCTGAGGAGATTTTGTGAAGGGTGCTCCAAGAGTGGCAGAAATTAGGCTTTTTCAACAAACAAGGTCCTTAACTAGAGTTAGAAGCCTCTGCTTTTCTAGTGAGGGTCCAACTAGTATGCTACAATGATCGCATTACAGTAGAATAAAATATTGGAATGGGCGACTATTATATCCAATGTCTAATATTAACCTTTAAGACTATCATCAGAGGGGCTGGTGGTCTCATTATGACCTTACAATTATGTTAATTTCTGTGGAAAGCTTTTTTTTGAATTCCTATTTGCAGAAGTCGACTTTTGGGTCCCCATATAAAAGTGTGAAGTTACAACTTTTGGATTCGGCACTTTGCATTGTTTAAACATTGTACAGTATATGATTTTTGTTGCTTTAAGCTTTATAAATGTGATTATAACCATGTATTACAGTCGCTATCTCTATTTTGATTTACTTGACCCAAATCAGAAAGCGAGGCTTTTTTCTTCTCCACTGGTACAAATTATTATTTTTAATGGGTAAATGTAGGGAGACGGAATAATTCACTGCATGGAAGTCCCAATTTGGATTGGGCTCCTTTTTATTTTCACTTGAGTAAGGGTAATATATATATATATATTGTGTAATTTTAAAAATTCTCTGGTTTCGTTTTGCTCCATTGCTGATTTTGGGGAACCATAACTGAAACTATCAGAATCAAAAGAAAATGAATTCATACAACAATCCATTCCTTGCTAATCCTTCTTTAAAAAAATTCAGCTATGACACTAAAGGTATAGAAGAGGGAGTCAAGGCAGGACAAGAAGCAATGGGTGGAAACTAATCAGGGAGTGAAGCAATCTAGAACTGCAGATTTTCTGACAGACTAATTAATCAGTGGAACAACTTGTCTCCAGAAGTTGTAGATGTTCCAATACTGGAGGCTTTTAAGAAGAGATGGGACAATCTTTTGTCTGAAATGGTATAGGGTTTAATGCCTGAGCAGGGGGTTGGACTAGAAGATCTCCAAGGTCCCTTCCCTCTCTATTATGCTGTGTGGAGTGATCATTAGGAATTAAAAACCTTCGCATGTTGTGTGGAAAACTCCAGACACTCTACTTCTTGGTCACTCAACCAATATTATTTATTCACTCAATGACCAGTTTTTTCACAAAAGAAACCCAGTCCGAAGCATAAGCATCCACTTTAAACAACCACAGAGTTCAGTTTTATTCAGTTTTTAAACAGTGCACTTTTTATATGTATACATTTTCTTTGTAGGAACAATGCTATAGGCTTTCTCTGTTGCTGTCATGAATATCCTGGCTCCTTTGTTGAAATTCTAGGAAGGAACAAAAAGTACCGTTATTTACCTAGACACAATTGTTTTAATACAATGTGAAGAGTGAAGAGTGAAGAACTTTTAAACAAAGGCTTGCCATTTTTAAGTTAGTTTAAGATATAAAGTTTGGTTAAGTAAGCTACCAAATGTTCAGTTTTTTTAAAAAAATGTATATTACACAATCATGTTGAGTTCAATATGAGTTCAGCTTAGATGAATTCCTGTGATCTATTGTGCCACAGTTGTGTAAGATAAGAAATAAAATACTTACAGTGATTCTGAGGGTGTCCGTTATGTCGACAACAATCTTCCTGCTGCACTGGAACTAGTTACTGCAGGAAGGGAACTGGCACTGGACCACACTATCAACTACAGGATGCAGGCAGAACGCAAAACCACGGCCCCTCTGAGCCATGGAAAATCCTTTTTCCATGGAACCAGTTCCTGGTGCCCAAAAGGTTGAGGGCTGCTGAGTTAGATAATTTGATATTAAAGAATATCTGATAGATCCTAAAGAGAGGTAGCTGGCTTCTAATATGTTTGATGGGGGAGAACAGCGTTAGAAATAGCCAATTCCAGGATTCGACTTCCGGTCCCAGAGGCAACAGGACGTGGGAGAGCTAGCTCTGCCTCCCACGCCTGAAACCCGCTCCCT
>JANHFO010005945.1:73075-92796 GCA_032468095.1 Pareas carinatus | reverse complement strand
TCTGAACCCAATCGGTTCAGTACTTTCCGGGATCACTTACCAGGCACAAACGCCTCTACATTTTTATATATATAGATTTTAAAGCCAAATTGATGGAAACCCAAACTTAAAACTTGCTGAATCTACAGATTTACACCACCAACATAGGTATTCTGTGTATAAGCTATGTGTTCACTGCTTCTTTTTCTCAAAACTATTTCGCCACAGCAATCTGATGAAATTTGCCAAGTTCTTATTCAGATACTCTAACAAATAGAATCCTGAAAAACTACAGTTTTTCACTTCAGCTATTATTTATTAACTGTTTTAAATTAGCATTTCTTATACCATTTCCAGGAGAAGCAGTATTACTCATATCTTTCTTTATCTCTGTACAGCAGATTTATCATCCATGAAACAGGTTTTTTATCATTTACTATAAAGGTAGAAAAAATATTTGCTATTGATATTTACATTCCTTTTTAGAATAGACACTAATTAACTTGCAAGCTTTTCAAGAATATACACAAATTTGGGGCATTAATTCTGTAGTAGTGCCCTCTCATCATCAAGATTTTTAAAATTATGTTTAAAAATAACTTGCAGCTGTTCATGAATGGTAAGCCTAGTGATATTCGACCATGTGCCTGAAGGATTTCTTCAATGTATTCAGTGTAGATCTGTATAATTTTATATTCCTTTCACTTTAAGCAGCACAAGGATATTATTGAAATTATGACAATTTAAACTTTCGATTTGGAATTAGGCTTCAAAGAGATTTGATCATCATTGGAAAGGCTACCAATAGGCTTTTTCAGATAACTGGGTTTTTTTTCTCAGTATTTTTTCAAGGGCAGGATCCACGGCAAATTATAAGGAATTGTTCTCAGATTGATAGCAGCACCATGTCAATTACATTTTTAATATTTATAGCTTTTTCTTAGCAAAAGTTGGCCCACAGACTCCACATTGGTTCACCATGATGCTGTTATAATGTCTTGATTTGCTTTCAGCTGAGGAGATGTCCAAACCCATCCTAAGATAAAGTTCATGACTGAAGCCATAATTAATGGGGCTATATGTTATGGTTAGCCATGACTGAGTATGCTGTATTTTTATTGATTTATTAGGTGTATATCCTACCTTTGATTCAGAAGCTTGAGACCGCAACTGTAGCATCCTAAAATTTGACTTTCCTTGAGTTTCACCCATTCCTTAGCGACTACACCACAAGGGAATAAAATCAGATTACCAATTAAGTAAAACTAAATCAATGAAGTATTTTTCTCCAAATCAATTGGGAATGTGCTGAAAGACTTGTTGAGCTTTTGACATTGAAGGCTGTGTTATTGGGGACAGTTAAATTCAAGTTGAACCAGCACAATTTATGAGGTGACTTTGGACCAATCATTGTCTCACCTTAATGTGTCACAGGATTCTTGCTGTGAGGGAAAATAGGAGGAAAGGGCACTACACATACGTGATTTATGTAAGATAGGTTTGAGAAAAAGAAGCCGTGTGAAATGGAAGAACTTCCTTATACATTTCAAGTGAGATAAAATAGTTGGCTTGCTCTTTATTAGTGTGAGAAAACTAGGTGATTTATGTAAAAATGCAGGTAGCATAGCTGATTTAAAAGTATAGTTAAATATTTTAACTACACTTTTGACCTCAAAGAGCTCTTGAAAACCATGTTGTTACACTACTCATCATAAAGGAATAAATGTGGCTGAAAGGTTCTATGTAATTTATAATAATTGTGAATAATCACATAATTATTTGCTGCATTTCCATTTATTTCAATACGAGAAATAGGCAAAATAAGCAGGCAGTTGAAATGAAACTGGAGGGGCAGGCAGTCAACTCATGATGCTGACCACTTTCATATATATTCTCACTAGGCTAAATGGTGCTAAAGGCTTGACATTTTAATCTTTATTGAAATCTTCATACAATATTTTCTACACATTTCTTTCTAGGTGAAAATGAAATTCTTGAAACTTTATACAGTATTGCCAGCAAGAATAAAATCTGGAGATCTTATATTGGCATGGGTTATTACAACTGCTCAGTCCCTCCGGCTATTGCGAGGAATTTGTTGGAGAACGCTGGATGGTAAATGTACCATTTTTATCACTAAACATACGTACATGCGCACATGTTCATGTCAACAGGTTGGAAAAGTTTTGAACATCATAGTTCTAATTTACAGTGGTTCAAAAGATGTTCCTGAGAGAAAAGACAACCATTAAAAATAATACTAACTCTATTTGCTATTTTCCTAGCTATAATGTAAAATCAGAAGTTACATAAGCAATCCTTTTAATGCATTCATTCATTTATATAAAAATTGGCTAAATTACATTGTGTAAGAATCTTGCTGTTACTGTCCAAGAGTATTGCTGTATGTATGGCAGTGTTGGAAGTGCCCATAGCACATAAAGACCTTTTCCTGACATGTGTAGACTATAAAAATTACAAATACTGAAAGATAATAAGAATGCTTGTTGTACCTCTTCCTTATAAAGTCTAGTGTGAGGGCTACACTAGTCCGCTGGCTATGGCAGAAGGTGCAGATATGATTCTAAGCATTTGGTATATAAACATATTGACAGTGTGACAATTCCTGTATATTATTGAGTGACAAAAGTGCCTCTGTGCACAGCTCAGGAGCTCATAATACATTTCTGACAAACAAAGGTGCAACTATCCCACACAATCCTCTCCTCCTTTTTGCCAAGCATAATAGACAGAGGGAGAAACTAATGCAGCTGTAAGCCGGTTAGAGATTTTTATCAGCTTCTGATGATTGATTCATTTATTTCATTTGTACAGATCTGACTATAAAGGTCATGGTTTTAAGCAAACAAGCATATTTGGTTTTTAGAAGATATACAGAAGAGTTACGTCATATATCCAATTTTTAGGGACATTCTGTTCCCTGTTATTAGCTTTATTTTAATAACTGTTTCTGAAAAATGGCATTACCTCAAGTATTAAGATCTACAAAGCATTTCTAATTTCCATTATGATTGGCTCGGAGATCAGATGCTAGTATAATTTTCAAAACAGGTTCATTCAGCTTTTGTTTTTAGAGGTGTTTGTTGGTACAACATAAGTTACACACTCATAATGAGAAACAGGAATTTACGATAGTTGGCATTCTAAGTCACAAAATCCATGAAGAGGCTCACTAGTCTTGCTGCCGGCTTGAATGCATAGGAAAGAAAGATTCTGACCTATTTCTTACAAGGTTCTCCCATTTTAAGCCAATCCTTCCATTTTAAATCTTTGTTTGTACTGGAGCAATAACAGAAAAGAAGACAGAAGGACAGCCACTGGATGTTCATGGTGTTGTTTTTCTGAATGAGAATAGATTTCCTCTCATAATACCACATTATTACAATTGTGTTGTTAAAAAGTGCAAGATTACATACGTTCTTTAAGTTATTTTGAGCTGTTGTTTTTATTTAGTGAAAAGGACAGGAAAAGCTAATTCTAAAAACAAAAATAGCTTGGCTCAATAACCTACAATCAATTGTTAGTGGCCTAATGTTATGGGGCTGTGTTAGACTGTGCAACCTAGTTGTGCCTGGGTTTCTGAATGACTTCAAACCGTGTTGCCCTAGAAACTGAGCTAATTTAGTAAGTGATGTGACATGAACATAAATGAATGGGCAAAAAACTGAAAGTATATTTGGCTTCTTGAGGAACTGAAGTATCAGTCTAGACTTAACCCTAAAAGCCCAGTTTACCTTTAGTCATTGCTTGCAGTGTTTATTTTTCACGTGCTATATTTAATTTATTTATACTGCACAATTTTTATTAGTTCTACAATAAATAACAGTGATCTGTGCAGTAATATTTCATGGGGAAATTGTTAAGAAATGCTTCAACATGCTTAAATTGAGGTGCCATTAGAAGAGTTAACTTTTACTCTCAGATCTCGGATAATTAATTTAAATCTATCTTGACTAGAGCAGTGCAGAGATCCAGATGCAAAAGGGAACATGTGATTTGATTCATTTGGGGGCATGCATATATTTCCAGTGAACAATGCCTTAAAGCAGCCGTGTCTGTTCGCAGTTGATGAGCAATCTCATGTATTTTATTGTGTTCCCAACTGATTCAGTACTACATGCAACTGTAGTTTTGCTGAGTTTTGTTCCCGGTGATTCACTATGCTACTTTCAATGTCACTGTTGTCTTTTGGTGACTGCCTAGAGAAGTCCCTACTGTTTTCTTAGCATGGTTTTTCACAAGTGGTTTACCACTGCCTCTTTCCTAGGGCTGAGAAAGGGTGGCTGGCACAAGTCACCCATTTGGCTTCGTGCATAAGACAGGATTAGAACTCAAGGTCTCCCAGTTTCTAACCTTATGCCTTAGTCACTAAACCAAAGTGGCTTTCTCAAAGTCCAGTGTTGTGTTTCCCAACTGTGACAACTTCCCAAAGTTTTGTCTTCAGTTCCTAGTCAGCCACCTGGATTAAGAGGACTTTTTTTTTTAACAAGACAATATGAAACAGAAAAAAAATCAAATGGGTAAACTTAGTCAAAAGTAATCCCTCTATATTAGAAATATATCAAACCAACTGTAATTTTTTTAAAAAAATTCTGTTTGACTCAGAGGATATCTTCTGTTCAACAACATAATTCTTGGAATCATTAAGCCTCATATGTGCTTTTTCTTGCCACTTTTTTGAAATTATATTTGTAATGAGCAGTTTTGTCAAGTGATGTTAAATATCTCTCCATCCCTTTCAGAGTGACTAGGTAATACTAGAAATGGAGGTAGTTCTCAACTTACTATCTTTTGAAGTTACAATGCCACTCAAAAAAGTAATGTTTGACCGTAACAACCATGTTACTAACATAGCAACTGCAGTGATTCATTTAACAATATTGGTAAGAAAGGTCATAAAATGGGACAAAACTCACTCAGGAGCTTTCTTGCTTAACAATGGAAATTTTGGGCTCCGTTGTGGTCGTAAGTTGAGGACTGCCTGTATGGTACTAGAGTATTCTTTATAGGGGGAAAACCTTAATGGGGGAAATGTGTTGCTTTTAATAGGGTGACTCAATATACCCCTTATCAGCCAGAAGTCTCCCAGGGCAGGCTGGAGAGTTTGTTGAACTACCAGACGATGGTGTGTGATCTTACCAGGATGGATGTGGCTAATGCCTCTTTGCTAGATGAAGGAACAGCGGCAGCAGAAGCCATGCAGTTGTGTCACAGGTAACAACCTCAGACCACAAATCTGCTTTTGGAGGGTGTAAAGTTCCTCAGAACTTTAGTGTTGTGGGCAAAGTTGTCCATAAGGCACACAAAAAAAATATCAAGATGCACATAAAAACAGGTGAACCTTTGATCATGGCATCTTGGCCACCATCTTGAGTTTTTCCTCACAACCTGCAGACACCCCTCGAATACTTAATTATATGAAAGAGACTGAAAATAGCCAGTAGGCCCACATTCTAAATCAGGGCTGTCCAAGCTTGGTACCTTTAAGACCTGTGGACTTCAACTCCCATGAATTCCCCTTGCTGACTGAGGAATTCTGGGAGTTGAAATCCACAAGGTTGGATAGTCCTAGTCTAAATGATAATATGAGGGGGAAACACCAAAGGACACCAAAGGAAGACATAATGTTTCTGGAATGGACATTGATCGGTTTGGGGATAGCCATATTTCTGGGCAAATAATGTATGAGGTAGTATTTTTTTTCCTCTCTTCTCTCCATTCTCAACATCTATAGTTCAGAGATACAGGAACAGGATATACTGTTTTGTTATCACAGTTCATTGCCCCTATTAGACTCAGGAATTTATGTATTCCATTCAGAATCCATAAGAAAATTATGACTTATAGTTCATAGTCTTTTCCTTTTTGTGTAATTTGGTAGATTGTGGGCTTGTTTCCTTTTTACAACATATCTGGAAATGCAAATCTGAATTTTAGATCAGGAGATGTCAATCCCAATTAAAAGCAAGAAAGTTTTTTTCTGAGTAATAAAAGCAGTGGAAACATACCAGTTTATGGTGAACTTTGTATGTCTCATATCTGAAGTAATTCTATTGTTTTCTCCTTCCAACAGGCATAATAAGCGAAATAAGTTTTATGTCGACATCAGATGCCATCCTCAGACGATAGCTGTGGTACAGACCAGAGCAAAGTAAAGCTTAATTTAAATCTTTTTTAAAAAAATTAAATGAGCAATCTACTTGACATTCTTTCGTAACATAGTCTGCCTTAATAAGATGGACTAAATATAAAACATGCCTATTGCTTTATTTGAAACAGTTTCTATTGAAGGCAATCAAGCTTACCCTTAACTCTACATTTAATATTCTTGCTTGAATTTCTTTTTCTTTTTTAAATCGTGTTCACTGCTGGGAAATGACTTTGTTTTGGTATGTCATTCTTGCTTTCCAGATACACTGGCATAAATGTAGAGTTGAAGTTACCTCATGAGATGGACTTCAGTGGTAAAGATGTCAGTGGTGTCTTGTTCCAGTACCCAGACACAGAAGGAAAGGTAGAAGATTTCACAGGCCTGGTTGATCAAGCCCATCAGAACGGGGTAAATGAAGCAATAAGAATATTTCCAACCTTCATGTTTATGTTTGTTAGGTCAGCTAATATCTGCTTTTCCAGTCTAGTAAGTTATTGAATGCATAGTATTTCTGTACCCTTCATAAAACTGGATCTCCATTTGATCATGATAGAGGTAGCTTATCTGTGTGGGTAGTCTTCACTTAACAACTGCCTTGTGTAGGAATCGTTTGAAGTTACGACAGTGCTGGAAAAATAACTTTGTAATCATTATGCATTTATGGCAATCATGGGATCTCCATTACAATCAATACACATTGTTCTGGGAGCAACTCCCATGGTTATGGACATCAATAGTCCTCAACTTTTCCAGCTTTGCGGAACAGCGGGAGGGAAGGGAGAATGGTTCCGTGTAAGAGGCAGGTGAGTGTGTGAATGCCCGCAGAGCTCCATTTGCGTGAGCTGCTCGCACAAATGGAGTTTTGCACACATGTTCACCCAACACTCCCATGGCCCGGTTCCTCATAGACCACAGCCCAGTAGTGGACTGCGGCCTGGGGATGCGGAGCCCTGATCTACCTGGCCTTTTGGGAAGCTTGGAGTCCTGATGAGATCACCTTACTTTGAAGGTGGTTAGTAGACTAGTACAAGATCTCACCTCTACCCTGTCGACGCTTGGGTTTTTATCCATTTTCATCTTAATTTTAATGTTTTAACTTCTAATGTTTTAATCCTATAATTGTTTTATTCTGTTATTTATAGTATTGTAAGCTGCCTAAAGTCACTTGTTGGAGAGATGGATGGAATACAAATAGAATGAATGAATCAATGAATCAATAAAGGAATGAATCAATGAATGAATCAATAAATGACTCAATGAATGAATGAATCAATGAATGGATGGTCTAACTGTGGCTTTGGCTTCTCTTATAAATAAATAAGTGGACTGACTATGACCTTGGCTTCTCTTCTATCAGAGTCTGGCCTGCTGTGCCACCGATCTCCTTTCCCTCTGCATCTTGCGACCTCCTGGGGAATTTGGAGTTGATGTTGCTTTAGGCAATTCCCAGAGGTTTGGGGTGCCTCTTGGGTATGGAGGACCACATGCTGCCTTTTTTGCCGTCAAAGAGAATCTGGTGCGAATGATGCCTGGAAGGATGGTGGGAGTTACAAGGTAGGTTCTCTTCCTGTTGAAAATCTGAATCCATGGCATTCTAAGCCCTGAAGGGTTTATAGTTAGATTGTCCAAAATTCTAGTCTTCTTGTGTATTTTCCTTTTTATGGGGTGTTTTGAGCCTGTCTCTTGTAAAGAGCTATCAAGCTTTCTGAAATACTTTGGCTGATTTTCTTTATATCTTCACTAATAGATTATTTCTAATCCCCCCACTATCAAGTAAGCATGGAGTGAGTGTGTTTGTTTTTACTTTATATCTTGGGCTGATCTTAGTTCGTAGAGGTAGTCCTCGACTTCCAACAGTTCATTTAGAGACCGTTCAAAGATACAACGGCCCTGAAAATGGTGACTTGTGTCCGTTTTTCACACGATCATTGCGGCATCGTCATGGTCACAGGATCAAAATTCAGGCGCTTGGCAGTTGACTCATATTGCGACCTTCTGACAAGCAAAGTCAATGGGGAAACCAGATTCACTTTACGACCTTGTTACTAACTTAACAGGCGCAGTGATTCACTTAACAACCATGGCAAGAAAGAGTCAAAGCTGACTCAACCTGTCTTGCTTAGCAACGGAAATTTGGTCTCAGTTGTGGTCATTAAGTCAAGAACTTCCTATAACTAATTTTCTGCAACTAAATTGTGCTGATGAAATATGTGCTTATGTCAAGTTTGTTTCATACAAAGCGCTCACACACACAAATGGATATGCATATATACTTGCCTGCATACTGAAAACCTCAGGGAATTGAGCAGCAGCTGTCCAGATGAAGTCGAAGACACTAACACAGACTTGTAATCGTATATATATTTAACATTCAAAGTTACAGCAGTCTTTATCATCCAGAAAGAAAAAAACACACAAGATAGGCAGGGACACAGGAACATCATGAGGTAAACCGAACAGAATAGAGAACACACACAAGGAAAAAGGCGGGAGAAAAGGGAAACTCCCCCTTCACACTTACGGCAACCAATCATAGCTCAGATTGCCTCATGCATGAGTCAGCACTCTCTAACTAATCAACTACAACTGTAAGTTGTACACTTTGCTGTTCCAGATGCCCAATTCAATATTCTAACAGAAATACATCTATCCAGAGTTAAAAAAATGGAAGAGGTGCCATTGAAAAATTAAAAAATAACTGCTATATATCAAGTCCAAAGAATTCAAGAACCTATCGCAAAATAGTCTCAGGAAATCCTTTTGGTTTGAGCTTAAAAATAAAATCATCCTATATTTTTCCACCATTAAGGCAGATGTAGGAAAGCACTTACAGAAGAAAAAAATAGCAGGCAGGAGTCCAGAAATTTCCAGTTATGGAGTTCCTTTGCACACAGGAAGGCTTGGATGTCTTCTCAAAGGTTCCTTGTTTGTTTCTCTGCATGTGTCTCTCCCGGCACACAAATAGGTCCCTTCTTTTCAACACGTGGGTTGATGGGAAATGACAATCGTGGGGGACATCGCTGTCCATTCCAGGCTTGTTACTTTCCCAAGTTCAGTCCAGTGGGCCAAAGGGTTGACAGTGTTTTGATCCAACAAGGCTTTTATGTTCTTAATTGGAGCTCTCTATCCATAGCATTTTGTGTTCAGAAGGTAAGGTCAGAATGAATTTATCACAGAATGCTTGTCTTTTTCTAAAGAACGTATATAACAGATCCTCAGCCTTATAGCATGTTGCCCTAGGGCAGCAATGTATGCGCCAACATGTTCCTTAGTTCACCAGGCATTCTGGCTTCCTTAAATTTAACTTTCCTTGCAATCTCTTTAATTAAAAACCCGAATAAGAAACTAAGTTGATAGAAAGCAAAGCACCAGCTTCAAGCATAATCCAGATTTCCAACAATGCCTTTGGACCCCAACTAAATTCTACCACAATTAATACAATCGACAATCAATTAATATAAAGCCCCAAGTTGTTTTAGCCCTTTGATATATGATATTTTGTGACTGGCAACCGTTGTTTGTCCATGGCATGATCTCAAAACTGTAAAAAGAAAAAAGAAAAGGGACCACAATATTTGGGATGCAAGAATTCTGTACACAACTTGATGGCAGCAACAAGTCTTTTGTTTTTTGTATTTCTTTGCTACCATCTAGTGGCAACTCAAATGTTTATATCCCAGATCTGTTACCTCTACTAAAAAAAAGGTAGGAATCCTTAGATTAAATTAAGGATTGCATTGTCCATGGTGGCATGGCTGAATAGACTCTTTGCAATGTTTTACGAAGCATGCAATTTGTCAAAGTGTGGTATTGCATCAGGTGATAGCAAAAGGAAATGGCCTTGATTCAGGAATAATTTAGAAAATTTCATATTCTAAATTTTTCATTTTACTACATGTTTTATTTTACCAAAGTTATTTTTTGTTAACAAATAGCCTTTGTCTATTTAAACCAAATAAAGTAATATATTTTTCCTCTACGTATGTTGTAAGAGATGCTAATGGAAAAGAAGTATATCGGCTTGCGTTGCAAACCAGAGAACAGCATATCAGGAGAGATAAAGCTACTAGCAATATCTGTACGGCGCAGGTGAGCTTTTCTTCAATCATTGACTAGAAGGCTAGCTTAGATGATGTAGTATCTGAGTTGCCTCATGCTTATACACAGAAATCTATTTAATCCCAGTTTCTGCTTCTTAGGCCCTCCTGGCTAACATGGCTGCGATGTTTGGAGTTTATCATGGTGCAAATGGATTAAAGCACATTGCCAAGAGAGTCCACAATGCTACTCTAATCTTAGCAGAAGGTGAGTGAACCTTCAGACATAAGGATGCCCTGTCCAAAAGGAGTAGTTTTAATGCTGGAAGAATTTGAACAAAGTCTCAACAATACACTGTAAATAGCAGTAGCAATAGTACTTAGACTTATATACTGCCCCATACTGCTTGAAACACTCTCTGAGTGGTTTACAAAGTCAACATATTGACCCCAACAATCTGGGTCCTCATTTTACCAAACTCAGAAGGATGGAAGGCTGAGTCAACCTCGAGCCCCATCAGGATCGAACCCTGCCAGTGGGCAGAGTCAGCCTGCAATAATGCATTCTTATCACTGCGCCACCATAGCCCCTTTTTTCTGCTACAAGCTTTTTTGTTTTACAAGGTTTGTAAAACAACTTAGAATAATTTGATTAAAGTCTAACAATATGAAGAGTCAGTCAACAGTAGACCCAGTACCAAATTTGTTTGTTTGTTTATATTACACTTTTTATTATTTTTATAACAAGTTCAAAGCAGTGAACATACGGTGTATTCCTTTCTCCTCTTATTTTCTGCATAACAACCCTGTAAGATGGGTTATGCTGAGGGGGGGGCGGAAAGGGAGTGAGGGAGGAAAACTTGTCCAAAGTCATTCAGCTGGCTTTTGTGAATAAGGCAGGGCTAGAACTCAACTTCAAAGTATAGAAACCAAAAGACATTTTGACACAACTGTGCAGAAAACCTGAGTGGGTTTGTGTTTGTTTATGTTAGGTCTGAAGAGAGCAGGTCATCAGCTCCAGCATGATTTATATTTTGATACCTTGAAAATCCAGTGTGGGTGTGGCATCGAAGAAGTTTTGCAAAGGGCAGCCCAGAGGCAGATAAACCTTCGGATTTATCCTGATGGCACAGTAAGTGATAGCTTAAGGATTGATTGTTTGATTGATTGATTGATTATTTATTTATTTATTTATTTATTTATTTATATACCGCCCTTCTCCCGAAGGACTCAGGGTGGTGTACAGATAAACATAAATTTAACATTGAACTTTAACAATATTTACAAAATATGGACTATGGGGGGAAGGGAATGGAAAGAGAGGGAGGGAGTCGGGAAGGGAAAGGGGGAATTGGTGGTGTACAGATAACTTGAATAAGTAGCATTGAACTGTAACAATATTTACAAAATTATGGGATACTAAGGAGTAGTTTTAATGCCTTTATCCATTATCCATTATTGTTTTCTCTTTAAAGGGATAAAAAAAAAAAATCTAAGGAAACTCTGGAGTCCTCAGTGCTTTCTGAGGCTGCTGGTTTTCTTGCAGATGTTTCATTACCAAGCTATGTAACATCGTCAGTGCTCTAAGAAACTAAGTCATTGCTTCAGAAGGAAAGCTCAATAAACAGCCATTAAATGTGTGTTAGAAGAAAGAAAGAAATGTTATTCAGAAATGACATTTTTAAATTGTTTATGTTCATAGTAATTATTAGAACAGTAAACATCATCCAGATTGTATATTCTGTTATTGCGTCAGTGTAGCTCATTGTGTATATATTGAAACATTTGCACTGATGAATTTAGAAGTTATGTCCTTTCTTTCTTCCAACTGTCAATAGCTTGGAGTTTCTCTTGATGAAACTGTAAATGAAAAAGACTTAGATGACCTATTATGGATTTTTGGCTGTGAATCTTCAGCTGTAAGTAGATCTTGATTAGAAAACTAAATAACTAATTAGTCATCATAGAGCATAATTGAGTCCATAACATCCATAGTAATGTCTGGATTCTCATTCATTCACCAATATCACAGAAGATATTGGAAAAATATATTAACTTTCAGCAGTATTTTGTATCACTCCCAACTTTTAACATTATCCATAACTTCATCACTTTGAGCATTCACACAATCTCTATGTGATTTTACCCTTTTGAAATAAAAAAGGTATATATCTTCAAATATCTCATTGTGTGCAACTTGTTTCTAGTTGCACTTCAGACTAATATAGCTATTTTAGAAGATATACTCACAGACTGAAACTCAATTTATTTTGAAAGTAACTAATCCTATTTCTGAACTGAGCATATTTTACTTCACAATAGATTATACAAATATAAATGCAATCACAGTAAAACCACTGAAAAAGGGACAGCTTTTCTTCCCAAAATATTAACTATTCAAGAATGAAATCCAAATTTTTCTGAGAGGAGAAATGAGATTGAATGTTCTTTTATGTTTGAAAGGAATTGGTTGCAGAGAATATGGATGAAGAAACAAAAGGCATTTTTGCTACTCCATTTAAAAGAACATCAAAATTCTTAACACACCAAGTATTCAACAGGTTTGTAAAACTGTTTGGATTTATTTTTGTCTCATGCTGGTTGATAAACTACAAAGATTAGAATGAGGCATTTGATATTCCAGGAAATCAATGCTATGTGAAAATTTGGGGGAAGTTAAAATATTAAGCTACTAAGTTTGCCTCATAGGAACCTTGTTTGAACTACATTTACAGTTTTTGAAGGGAAATTGTGTAATTTGGCCAATGAATAGCAAGCAACACACAACTAAAGCAAAATGCTTATGATTGTACTATGTAGTATGCTTCTCTCTGTATGTCCATTTAAATACAAATGTTTCATCAACATGTATTCATAGCCAGCTTGGAAATATGAGTTTAGAGCAAATATGAGCACTAATAGGAGGAATAATTTATTACTGATCTGACAGAGAATATGGGGGTATAGATAGTGTGCAGCTTTTATTATTATTTTGATTGCTAATGTACATTTTTTGTGCCTGCAGCTATCATTCTGAAACAAATATTGTCCGGTATATGAAGAGATTAGAAAACAAAGATATTTCTCTTGTTCACAGCATGATTCCATTGGTAGGTATAAATTGAAAAGGGGGGGGGGGAGTCATAGATGTTACTTTTCTTGAATAAAATTCTGATTGTATGTTTTCTTTCTTTAGGGATCCTGTACAATGAAGCTGAATAGCTCATCAGAACTTACAGTAAGCTCTTGTAATTAATGTATTATTTTTGTGAAATAAATTTCAGATAACTTCACAACCATTCTTCATGAACATTAAGTAAACTCAAAGATTTTGGCTAGATTGCCATCTGTTTATCTAAAAAAATATATTTATAATTACATTTTGGGGAGACCAATGAAGAGGTGATCTTATAAATAGACTCCTTTATTTTATGTGGATATTAATATTTGAATTTGGCTTGCTCATAGGATTTTATAGCACAATCAGATTCTGTGCAAGATTCTGTTATTATAGCCAATCTCAGTAAAAGTAGTTTTAGCCTTCTGTTGCTCAGCTGATTTCATGGTGTGGTCTATGTAGTGAGGCTGGGATCAATTTTCCAAGTCTCATTGGACCATACCACCCTATCTGCCTGAGTCTCTTCCAAATATTATCTGTCTGTTATGGACTGAAGGCATGTTTGATCCCTTTTTGCTGTGGTAATGGAGCTTGTATATCTCCATCAAGGACATTTTCCTTGCTCTCTACAATCACCAAGGAATTGTTGCACACTACATGATGACTTTGGCTATTGTAGGTCAGTTGAGGAAGACAAAATATATTTCACAGTCCAAACTAAAATAATTGACTGAGGAAATAATTCCTCTAGTTACTTTAGAAAATATATTCTGATTTCATTTCCTGAACTTTAGCAAATATATCCATTCCTTGTATAAAGAAACAAAGCACTAGAATTTCTCCACCTCAGTTGACAACCACATCCAAAAAGTATATTATATCAGGTTTTTCAATGAATAGCCACACTTTATGGTCAGCTAAGAGTCGCATTTCATGTGCTTCCTATAATTTATTTACGTATATTTTTAACACAGATATGACTGATTTTTTCCCTTCTCTTTTTCTGTGCCTATCTGTGTATCCATGTCTGTTTTGTAGCCTATTACATGGAAGGAATTTGCCAATATCCATCCTTTTGTTCCTCTGGATCAAAGTCAAGGATACCAACAGCTTTTTAGAGAGCTTGAGAAGGATCTGTGTGAGATCACAGGCTATGACAAAATTTCATTCCAACCAAACAGGTAGAAACAATTTTGTTTGACCCCCTGCAGTTTGCACACTTAAAACTCTCGTTTTGTTTTGTTTTTTCATATAATCATTTTCTTTCTCATTTATTTCTGGAATAAGAATATTTGGTGCATCTGCACTGTTTATATACAGTATGATAAATGGAACATAACTCTTTGGCCATGTGGACATGGAGAAATAGACATTTCTAACAGTGAAGATATGTACCAGGCACACTTCTTATTAATGGAATGGGCAATGGGTAAGAAGATAGAAAAATGACTCTAGGCAAGAGAATCCTGAAACATTGCTTTATTCTCATCAAAGTTACAGTGAAGTATGGATTGGTTTGGATTTAGACAATAGAAATGGACATAATATATTTTATCTTAAATGGTTAGGACTTCAGTAGCAACGATCTGATTTCTGAATGGGTATATGCCTGGAAAATGTCTGAGCTGCTTTTCTTCATTGCAGTATCCAAGATAGAAAGACATACTCATACTTTTGTATCTTGTTGTGTCTTTGTTCATCATTTTCTCATATTTCTTAGTTCCACTCACTTGCCTACCATTCCTAGGAAGAATATGGCAGTCCAGTAGATGCTTGAGCTTATGTCATACAGCTGCATAGGGGCTAGTTAGTTTCATAATCATGACAGGAAGCGTCTCCTTCTTCTTTGGGTCTATTTGTATCCTGAGGTATATTTCTTTTACATTTTTTTTAACTTGGAATCCAGCCAGAAGAGGTTGTGAATGGAAGATATGCAAACTGGTCAAAAGACAGAGGCAAAGTTCCCAGTTGAGAGTGCTCTGATTGGTTTTCCTTTCTGGGTACGTTGCTGGCCCCTTTTAGTGAGTCATTATCCCACATCTAGCAGACACTTTCTTGATAAATGTTTGACGCATCCACAAATCAGGACACTTCCATTTGGCAGTGACACCATAGATGCCATAGAGATAGGCTGGGCTCACCAGTGGGAAGCACACATTGTTGATTTGTGCTGAGTCAAAGATGGGCAAATAGCCCTTTAATTCAGCAGTGGCGGAAGACTTAGGAAAAAAAAGAATGTTGATTTGCTTTAGTGACTTGGTTTGCAACCTGAATTTAAAAGTGATGGTATCTGGTATCAACCTCCCTTCTCTGCATGGAATGATGTGTTCCAATATTTCTTATTCTAGAGATTATTAAACTTGTTTAATGGAATTTTTAATCCGGATGTTGATTGACACCACCCTAAAAAGTGTTATAATAAGCTTTGTCTCTTTTCAGTGGAGCTCAAGGTGAATATGCTGGGCTAGCTGCAATCAAGGCTTATTTAAATGCAAAAGGAGAATGGCAGCGAAGTGTAAGTAAAAAGTGGACTATAATCTAACTTTTGATTTCCTGTTCCCTGTCTAGCTAATTATTTTCAGAATGGGGGCTTGTTTTTCGGTAGAAACAGACTTAATTAGCCTGGCTATGTCCAATGTAAGCTCTATGGGCTGTTTGTCATTTGCACAGTTTACTGGTTGCTAGGTGAGATAATCTGTCTGCTTTTGCTAGCCTTTATGCACTTGCACTATTTTCTGTGCTTCTAAGTGCCCTTTCCTTCTTTAGATCCATTAGTCATTCTGCAAAGATTCCATAGAAAGTACATGGAATTTATTTTGTCAAACTGAACCAAAATGTCCCAAAGGTGCTTTTTCAAACGGCAAACTGAACTTTGATTTTCCTTGAAGACATTTTGCTTCCCATCCAAGAAGCTTCCTCAGTTCTTGGATGAGGAGCAAAACATCTTCAAGGAAAAGCAAATTCCAGTGGCCTTTTGAAAAAGCACCTTTGGGATAACCATGATCTGCATGGTTGAGAATCTCCATGGACACTGAACAAAAACAATTGCCTTTTCCATTTCTTCCTGAAACAAATGGAGGAGACCAGGAATATATATTCTGCATTCCATTCTTGCAAGGGTTTATATGAATATATGAAATATGAAATACTAAACACTTCATTTGGTTTGCCCTTGCTTCCTCCTTCCTAGGGCTGAAAGAGAGTGATTGGCTAAAGGACACATAGCTGGCTTTCTGCCTAAGGCAGAACTAGAACTCACTATTTCCCAGTTTCTAGACTGGTGCTTTAACCACTGCACCAAACTGGCTCATTGCTTGTATTATCCAGTAACAAAGATGTTCCTAATGAGATGCCTTCTCCTGTATCCACTAGCTGATTAGCCACCTTTAAAGAAAAGGTTAGGCTAAAATCAAAGTATCCACTAGCTGATTAGCCACCTTTAAAGAAAAGGTTAGGCTAAAATCAAAGTCAAGCCATCAATACTCAGAAGGGCAATCTAAAGGGGTTTGTATTGCGATTAAGACTTTGTTTTTTAACCACTGAAGGAAGGGAATCATATGATATTGTATTGATATCTTTGCTCCCAAGCTGGAGATTTTAATATAAATTGCTTCCTTGTGAAGAAATACTAGTCATAAGATAGGCATTGTTTGTGGTTTTTTTGTCTTTCTCTCGTTATTCTTGTTATCTGATTGTCAATTAATGCAATGCTCTAAGCATGATTTATCACTCCCAATGGACATGTTCTCATTCTTACTTAGCCTAAAGGAAAACATGTTACTGCTTAGATCAATATTTTCAATGTGCTTCATCTATAATATAATTAAGCTGGAATTAATCAGACAGCGTCAAGATTTAACAAGGTTACACCCTGAACTATAATTATCATGCTTTTGGTGCATAACAATCTATTCATTTTACATATTCTTCTTCCCGAAGGTCTGTCTTATCCCTAAATCAGCTCATGGCACCAACCCAGCAAGTGCTCAGATGGCAGGGATGAAGATCCAGCCAATAGAAGTAGATAAAAATGGAAGTATTGATGTGAGCCATCTGAAAGCAATGGTTAGTCTGCTATTCTTTGTCCTAACGTATTCCTCCGTTATAAATTATAAACATTTAGAAAAAAACAAAAGAAAAACATTGTCTTTTAAAATGTTTTCATCACACATAATTTTTGACTGTTTTTGAAATATTCTTTATTTGAGAATCAATGTAGATGTATCTGTTTTCGTGGCTATTTACTATTACCCTCCATTTACTAACACAAAACTGAATATTAGTGAGAATTGCATAAAGGTAAATAGTTATGAATATTTTTCGGTACCAGATAAGAGTACTTAACTGTGGGTAGAAGTTTGATAATCTTCAGTAGTGTTTTTCAACCTTGGCAACTTTAAGATTTGTGAACTTCAACTGCCAGAATTCCCCAATGGGGAATGCTGCCTGCAGAATTCTGGGAATTGAAGTCCACTCATCTTAAAGTTATCAAGATTGAGAAACATTGAGTTAAAGGAAGGGGATGAAATCTTTGCTAGGAGCTGCTGAGAGATGAAGTTGCCAAGACCAAATTAAATCAACCAGATCTGACTTGAAAGGCCTTTTATGCCTTTTCCAAACTGATAAGAGACAGGATTTTGTTTTTCTTAAAGTTTTGTAATCCTCCATGTGAGGAGTTGAGAAGGAAGAATCTTGTTTTTATCACTCTAATATGTCACACTGTTGTCATTTTTTCCCCTTTCTTCTTTTAGGTAGATAAACACAAAGAAAACCTTGCGGCTATCATGATCACATACCCATCCACTAATGGTGTCTTTGAAGAGCAGATCAGTGATGTGTGTGATCTGATTCACAAACATGGAGGCCAAGTTTATTTAGATGGTGCAAATATGAATGCTCAGGTGAGAAATAGACAAAGTTATTTGTCCCTGCAGTCAAATATACTTTTTAAAAATACTGGAAAATTGTTGAGGCATGCCCAAATATTTGACTTGAAAATGGTCAACATAATGAGATTCTGATGCATGGGATTTTGTTAGTAGGAGCATCGAGGTTCACAAGTATGAGCTGATTCCCCAAATTCAGCTGACTGAAACCCTGGATCACTCTCATACTAATTATTCATAATTTTGGCCTGAAAAAAGTTTGTAGAATGGCAGAATATTTAAGCAAGTTATCCCTATGGGAAAAAGTTTCACACCCATTGGCCCAATTCAGTTGACTCTGAAAGCACAGACAAACCTCCAAGTGGCCTCAACAATTCTCAGAAAGAATCCTAATGACCAGATGATTGCAAGGAATATAAATCCCTCCATCCTCCACCGTACAGTCAGAACTGAAGAAGCTTCTTGGATAAGAAGCAAAGTGTCTTCAAAGAAAAACAAAGAAAGTCCAGTTGCCTCTTGAAAAAGTACATTTGGGATGGCCATGACCTGGATGACTGAAAATCTCCATAGACATTTGGATTTTTGTAGTTTCAAAAGAAAGGATGAGTCAGGAGAAACATAATAAAGACATTATGGTCTGGAGAAAAAGCAGATAGACAACTGTCCATGTTTAATCATTCGGTTCCACTGAAAAGCAAGATAATTTGACAGAAACACGTGAAAATACTTCACAGCGTATGTCAATTGGCTCCCAAAAAAGGCTTTTAATTGGAAGAATGTAGCTTTTAGAAACCACTTATACCAAAATCAGATCTGCCCATAAAGTAGTTACTTTACTTCATAAAAGAAAAAAAAGAAATAAAAGAAAAGAGAAGCTTCTTGTGAGACTAGCCAGAGAGGAAGAGTGGGCTCACAACATTTGACAAGCCAGTAGAACTAACTGAAGGGTATTACAAAAAAGTCAACATGGAAGCCACTATGATACAACCAAGGTTCCACCCATTTTTATGTTTGTCAAGAAGAAGAAGAAATCCATAGGGCAGCCACCAATGGAGCAATTTTGTTATCCTACTGATGTTTCATTACTCATCTAGATATTATTGTCAGGCTAGAGCCACACTCCCTTCTAGGACTGATGATGCTAGCTAGTTGGGTAATGAAACATCTGCAAGAAAACAATCAAACTCAGAGAACACAAGGAGTCTACAGTTCAACCCTGAGCTACAAATATTCTCCACATTTTTAAAATGGGGGAAGTTTTAACTGCACCATCATGGCTGCCGTCTTGACTTTTTATTTGGCTCACAACTAGCAGATGCTTCTGCAAGTCAGATTAGATAGTTTGCCACCATGCTCTAAATCAGTGGTCGCCAACCTTTTGGACCTCAGGGACTAATACATTCATAATTTTAAATCTCAGGGACCACTAATATGATTTTTTTTAAAAGATACATATATACATTTGTAAAATAATGATCAGAGAACTTCCATTTTATTAATATAAAAGGCACCTATTTAATATAACAAAA
>JANHFO010005945.1:38508-72512 GCA_032468095.1 Pareas carinatus | reverse complement strand
TGCCACATTTTTTCTCTACTCAAGGCAAATATAATTTCTTCCATTTAAAAATATCTGTCATTACATGTTCGCAAGTCCACCCAAATTTTCTTGCGCCCACAGGTTGGCGACCACTGCTCTAAATCTTTTAATGTCTAGATTTTGGATTGGGAACATTTTTCTTTCCTTTCCCTGACAGGTTGGCCTGTGCCGCCCTGGAGACTATGGGTCAGATGTTTCTCACTTAAATCTTCACAAAACGTTTTGCATTCCTCATGGTGGAGGAGGACCTGGCATGGGACCCATTGGAGTGTTAGTGTCTATTTCTTGTGATAAGAACATGTGTTTTTATTTTAAAAAATTTCACAGACCTTAAAGCAGAAATCTTAAGGATGCTCACTAGGGAATAAAATACATGCCTAGGATTACCATGTGAGTAAAATAGTGTTTATGGGGGTGGAAATCTAAATTGAGATGGACTAGCCAGATGCCATTGCACCAAAATATATTCCTCAAAAATGACTGGATTAAAATAAGTATTTCCAGGAAAGGCATCCATCGAGAAAAATATATACCCCTCTGTTTATGCATGCACTCTTTCCCTTATCTAACAACTGAGGCTCTCTGTTTTCTAGGCACCAATTAAATTAGGCATTAAAATTGGCTAATTATTCCAGTATATAGATAGTGTTTCTCAGCCTTGGCAAGTTTAAGATGGATAAACCTCAGCTCTCAGAAATCTCTAGCTAGCAAGGCTGGCTGGAAAATTCTGGTAGTTGAAGTCTACCCATCTTCAAATTGTTTGAGTGACATTGGTATAGATAGAAATGCAGGAAGTTGGATACTGTCCTTCCTGTTTTATTTTAGATGGTCAGAATAAAAGGTACAGAAGCAGACCTTTGATTCTGGCTGATTAAAACATTATGCTATGGCTGGTGGTGCTATAGGATCTTGGATGTTCAGGTTCTTTTCTTGCTGCTCTTTTAGGAAGATGCACCTGGCTCCTTTCCTGCCCAGCCACCCTGTCGTTGTATCACCGCATGATGCACATTCAAGCCCATTAGGCACCGTCAGTGCTGCCCCTTGGGGATCTAGTGCCATCTTGCCTATTTCCTGGGTTTATATCAAGGTATTTCCATAATTTCTGCTCCTCATTTCATCTGTACTAGATTCTCACCCTGACGATAACAGATCTACAGCAAGCTAAAGAGCAGCATGGCTACATGAGAAGAGATTGTATAGGTTGTATTCAGAAGCAATGGTCTAATCCAATTGCACAAGCGGGATTACATCCCTTCCTTCCCATTGCAATGCCTCACATACAGTTGATTCACAAAGTGAGGATTCAAAAAAGCATCAGAGGTGCTGTAATGATGTTAGCCCACATCTCAGTTCTCAGTGATATGTACGAGCTCACAGCAACTTGCATAGTGTTCCCTCCTCCTATTTTCCCCCAATAACAATAAACCTAAGATAAGTTGTGCTAAGACAGAATGACTGGCCCAAAATTATCAAGTGAGCCTCCAAAATGGAGAGTTGACTTGAACCTTATTCTCCCTGTTCTGAGTCCAACACTTTAACTACCATACTACAATGGTAGATAGTTTTAAGCCCCATCACAGATAACCCTACTTAAAGGGATTAAATAGCAAGTGCTGAAGGACCTGGAGTAGACAGTATTCTACCAAATGCAGCAATGAGATGTTGCTACCAGAAATTTACCCCATTCTTTCAAATTAGATAGAAATGACGATAAATACTAACAACCATAACACGGGCAAATCAGATTTGACAAGATGATTTATGCCTGGTCTTTCATATCAAGTTACTATGGAATAAAGACAGCCTCACTTTAAAAAATGAATTTCTTGGATGAGATCTCCAGGGAAGTACTCATTTACACGTTATCCACTCCTGAATCGTTCTGGTTGATTTATAGATGAGTTTACGTAAGCCACCAAAAAACTATTCACATGTTGACAGCATCTTAAGTTTATAAACTCAACACTGAATAAATATTGATAGAATCCATTCATTATTTAGTATGTGTAAGGTAATAATTCCACAACCAACATGGAACCTTTCACCTTCTATATCAGAAATTGTTAATGTTTCTTCTTTAGATGATGGGAGGCAAAGGCCTAAAACATGCCTCTGAGATTGCAATATTGAATGCTAACTACATGGCAAAGCGACTAGAGAGCCACTACAAAATCCTCTTTAGAGGCTCCAAAGGCAAGTATCATCACTGAGAATATTTTTTGCCCAGCACGGTTAGCCGTTGTACCAACATGTTGACATTTAGCAAAAGTGAAGGAAACAAACTGGATAAGGGAAGCTGTTTGAACAGCTTTTATCAAAAGCCAGAATAAGCCACCCTTATCCTCACAGATAGGAAGCTTCATTCCAACTTCCAGAGCAGTTGCTTCCCTGCTCAGCAGGTAGATCTCTAAGCGTCCCACTGAAGTGGGGAGGTTGCCCTTTTCCCCATCAGAAAGAAGATGGCCATGGTCCTGTCTTATGCTCATAATTTATTATCCTAAAAAAAGATTAATGTTTATAAATCTTTGCCCCTGAACAGGTTATGTAGCTCATGAATTTATTTTGGACACCAGACCTTTTAAGAAAACTTCAAATATTGAAGCTGTGGATGTTGCTAAGCGACTTCAGGATTATGGTGAGATTATTATTTTTTCTTTCTTAACCACTTCTTCATTTTGAATGCTATATATTTCACAAAAAGCAGAGATGAGATTTTTAATGCTGCTGCAGCGTGAATATATAGAGAAAGCTGATAATAGCTGCTGCTGGTTTTCTCTGCATCGAGAGGACATACAGATGGCTTCAAGCAAAATCCAGAAATGCATATATTTATTTCATATTATGTTGTCTTCATAAAGCTGATCAGAAGTTGTTCTATAGCGGGGGTGTCAAATTCAAGGCCCGCGGGCCAGATCCAGCCCACAGCCTCCTCGGATCTGGCCTGCGGGGTCCCCTGAGGTGATGGCGCTCCTGGCGGGGGCATTCATGGGGGGGTATGTTGGCAGGGGGGCAGCTACAGGAGCAGCCCTCAAAGACATTGAGTTTGACATCTCTGAGCTAGATAGAGTAGATAGTTGGGATGTTTTCTGACTGTTGAAGATTATTATTTTAAACATCATCATGTTTCCTAGGATTCCACGCTCCAACAATGTCCTGGCCAGTAGCAGGAACCCTCATGATAGAACCAACCGAGTCTGAAGACAAAGCAGAACTAGACAGATTTTGTGATGCCCTGATCAGTATTCGACAAGAAATAGCTGATATAGAAGAAGGAAGGATGGATGCTAGACTTAATCCCTTAAAAGTAAGCTCAGGAGGGTTTTACTTTTGTGTGACTTCTACCAGGTGCTCCTTGTTCACAACTGATAGTTTAATACAAAACATGGGTGAAGACTGTTTTGCTTTAGTGGGTTCTAAACTATATTTCTTTAACTTAGATGGCCCCACACACCTTGACCTGCCTGGCTGCACCCAACTGGGATCGCCCATATTCTAGGGAAGTGGCTGCTTTTCCACTAGTAAGTAATGAATGACTATTTTAGGAATACATTTTGAGCAATTACAGTACTAGAAAAATTCTGGTTAGTTTTAAAAGCCAACAATACATTCTATTAGATGTGCCAAAGAACCTCTAATGGATATTTGGGACATGCTCACCTTACTGCATTCAAAGAGTTTTCCGTGGAGCTGACATAGAGGAAGAGAATATGTTTTTGTCTTGCAAAACCTCCATCAAGATCAACACTAGCACTACATGCACTAGAAGATACCTACATGAAAAAAATGCAAGTATCTTTCTTGCATTGAATATAGTCTGTATATGAGGCTTTCCAGGCCAGAAAAAAACAGCATAGTATAATACAAATTTGATCAAAAGGAATATTCAAAAGAAGTATATAACATAGCTTATATTTGAGTCCAACCTATTGTGACTCAGACTGCTGACATCCTTGTTCTGAAGCAATGCTTTCTATAAATATTGAAAACATGAGAGTATTTGCTCAAGTATTCTTGAGTGTGCTTAAAGAGAAACATAAAAGTAATTCTGTAATTTTCAAGTCTCATTTTTTCTCAAAAAAAACCCTAGACTTCCTAGCAGTGGCTTTTCACCAAGTGCCTTGAAAATGGCAAGTTCAAAAGCAGTATGTATTGCACTGAAGAGAGGAGGTATTGGATAAAAAGGACTTTGTTTCAGTACAAGAAGTGAAATAAAGAAAAGAACTAAACTGTTTTGTTTTGATCTGGCTTCAATTTATTGACATTTCAGTTCTTACAGGAATCTAATAAAATCTTTGTACTAACAAGAAAATGATGCCCAAAGAAAACAAGGAACATCTATGGAGGTTCTCAATCATCCATGTCAAGGTTGTCCCAAAAGTGCTTTTCAAAAGGCAACCAGACTTCGTTTTTTCCTTGAGAAGTTTTGCTTCTCACCCAGGAAACTTCTTTAGTTCTCAACTGAAGTTCAGAACTGAAGAAGCTTCTTGGATGAGAAGCGAAACAACTTCAAGGAAAAAACGAAGTCCAGTTGCTTTTTGAAAAGCACATTTTGTATAAAACAAGGAACATTTGGTTTAAACCAGTGGTGGTCCTGACCAAGTGGAGGTTCATAGTTAGGAAGGTTAGTGACATTACATAAAAATGCAAAGCAAATATGCTTTTTGGGAGGTCATATATGGGAAACCTGGAAAGCGTAAATGGGAAACATGCAGGCAACTCATCAGCTCCATCACTTCCGCCCTCCTGTACTTCTAAAAGAGCTCACAGTTGTAATATTGAAATTCAGCAGCAAAATGGTTGTTTCACTAGTGCAGTTTGGGATCATTTATGGTGGGGCATAAAGGTGCAAATTAGAAGTTTGCTTGGAGAGAATTCTCACTTTCATTTCTATCCTTATTTTGGAGGAACAAAAAAATGTGTTGTTTCATTGGCAGAATGTTTGGGTGCTAGGGTGAAGCACAGAATGCAGCCTGTCTTTAAAATAATGATTAGAACAACTTCGCATCTCTCAAATTCCTGACTTGATCAATGAAAGACTTTCAAAAAGTTGCTTTGGAGAAAAGAAAAAGAATCCATGGAGCTTCTTTCCAAATCATGTAGAGCTTACAATCAACATCATGCCTTGAAAGTTTTCCTTGATGTATTTTGCAACTTATGGTGTATCTTTTTTTAATGTACATAAGCATATTGTAATTACTAATTTTTGTAGTTTAGATATTGTTCTTTATAGCTTTTCTAAATATTTCTTTCTCTTTAGCCGTTTGTGAAACCTGAAAGTAAGTTTTGGCCTACAATTGCCAGAATTGATGACATCTATGGGGATCAGCATCTGATCTGTACCTGCCCACCGATGGAGGTCTACGAGTCTCCTTTTACCGAACAAGAGAGAGCATCGTCTTAGGACCAGCTTCCTTCCACCCTTTGAATTACCTTTCAGATCACTGGGCTTAATTTTTCTCACTGCATTTGTAGCACTCTGTAAAGACAGATGAAATCTTCAGCCCAGTAAGCACACATTATATACAATGTATATTTCTAAAAACTCCATGCTGTTAATTAAATTTCTGTGCAGCTACTTGTAAATATACTTTTATTAAGCAGCAATTGATTTGATACAGTGCCTCAGTTTCCACACCACTCCATGCTGAAGTGGCCTTGACTAAGCCCCTCTTTTCTATTCAGAATCAGGGCTGCTTTTCTGTGATTTAATAAGCATTGAACTGTATGAACAAAAGCAACACACAGTTTAAACAGTGCCATGACTATGCACCTGCTCGTCCAGACTATGCTCTGCAATACAGAATTAATTCCCAACTTTTTAGGACATAGTTTTATAATGTACAGTATTTCCTTTGGATTTGGGCTGAGGTAAAATGGAGTTACTATTCATTTTGTATATTTTGTATGAAATGAAGTCATGGACAACCATTAACAGTTTGATATGGTCGAATGCAGGTAATGTTTTTTTAAAAAAATATGTACCACACTCTTGTTAGAATATGGCAATGCATCTTTGTTGTTTATAATTATATGTCCTAGAACTGGTATTTTTTAAATTTTCTCTTGTTAATGTTCCAATTAAAAGCTAGCTTACTTCACCGTTTTTGATGTTTGATTTCAATCCATTTAACAAAAACAGGTCATTTTCTTCAGAATGCTGACCATAATGCTAGCCAAGCAGGCATAAGACACTTGCTCAACAGCATTTGTGACCTCACACACCCCACCCCAAGCAAAGCATTTTAAGCAGCTTTGCTAGGGTTCAATGATTACACTTGTGAGAACAAAAGGTTGCCTGCAGGATTAAGATTTCTAATACATTTTGTCCTAATACTGATATTTAAAGGGCACATTGTTTGGCAAATGAGAAAACCCTGTTCCCTTTTGGGTTAACCATTACTGAATATTACTAAATCAGTCAGCCATTTTCTGTAAAACTGAAAAACAGACTTAACACATTCAGTGCAAGAATTGTAGCCTGTGGCTAAATTCCAATTTCTTTGTCACCACTGTGTAGACTGACGATGTATAAACAGTGAAACACACACACACACACACACAGGTCAGGTACACTTCTTGGAATATGACATCCTGTAAATCTTGGCGTAGTAGTGTGGTCTGATATGGGACTGTTGGAAAACAGAATCACAGTAATTATGAGTTCAATCAATTACAATATGCTACAGCAATTAAATGCAAGTGCAACAATCTGCATTTATTATTTGAAATTAAAGGATGAGAGTACATCCTTTACATCACACGTCAAAAGCACATAACTTTTTAAAGCTATCTCACATTAAACAGAGAGATGCCCACAATTGTCAAAAGGGAATTCCAATTTGGAGACATTGATGGCAAGCTGACCACTATGAAAACTGCCTCAAGAACTACTAAAAAGAACCACAAAATACCCAATTTAGCGTGGTGGTTACCACCTCGAGTTTCAGAGAAGCTTGCAACGCTAGAAAATGAATGATAAAGTGCAGGTTGTAATTTTACAGCAAATGAACTTGGCATAAACTCTTAATTCAATGGGAATTATCCTGAAACAGAACCAAACTATACTAATGTATCAGAAAAACGATCAACATTTTATTAGCAGTACCATTTAGCTATTCCTTTAGCTAACTTTAGCACAGGTTAGCTAGCTTAGCATAGTTTTTTTTTTAAAGTTTTTTTTTATCTAGCCTTTATTATTTTCATACCTAACTCAGCATGGCAAACATACCTAATATTCCTTTGTCCTATTTTCTCCCCAAAAACCACCTTGTGCTGAGAGTGACTGGCCCAAAGTCACTCAACCGGCTTTCATTCTTAAGGTGGGACTAGAAGTTTCTGGTTTCTAGCCTGGTGCCTGCATTAACTACTAGAACTAGTATTATGTGTATAGGGCATAAACTCATGTATAGGCCATGCTAATATGTGACTGGGGTCTCAATCAGTTTGTGATTAATAACTATCATTACAAAATAAGCAAGGATTCTTGATCAGTTTTAAACTGGTTTTCTATATAAATGTTGGGTAATTGGTTCTCCCAAGTTCAGTCCTCATTAGTGAGGTTCCGTTGCCATGACAAACGGAACTCAGAATCCAGTTTAGGCAGGCCAAAGGTTTGTGGGTCATGAAAGATCATTTAATACTTTATCTAGGCTGAAGATATACTTGCTAGCTATGACTGAAAGCCCAAAGGAAGCTTTTAATTTCATAGCTGTCTCATCACTCAGGAGACTGCTATTGCTGCCAGAAAAACTAAAGCCATTTATGAAACTCTGCTTTCTTATCTTGCTTTAGCTGCAAATTCATAAACTCTCATGACTAAAAATGCCATTGGATGACATAGCAAAATAAGTATTTAATTTTTGCGTCCAAGGGAGAAACAGGAAAGTTCTGCTTTCAATTTTTATCTACCTGGGTACCTATTACTATTGCAGCTGAAAGATTCTGGTTTGCTTAATCTGTGGATAATTCAAATAATTCAAATATAATCCTGTTTAATTATAGTTTTGTTATTCTAACCGATTGACTATGTATAGTATAAACCAGCCTGAATTTATATACTGGCCCAGTTCATTCATATAATGATTTCTCTTTCATTTAGTGTTACATGTAAAGTAGGTCACTATGGCTTTAACCTGTTAAACATTCTTAGTGTTACATGTGAATTCAACACTCATTATTTTAAACCGTCCTGTTTTAATATTTTTTCCTGCTACATAAAAAAGATTGGAATGTAACCAAACTACTTAAATAATGCTAATCTAATGTTCAGTACCATATCTAAACTAGACTTGAAATCAAAAAGCTCCAGTCTCAATTTGTAATACAAGGATAATACCAGCTTCTCCATTCAAGCAATGCACAAACTATGTATATGTTAAAACAGTATGTAAGCACTCAAGACTTATTTGTTCTGACAGCAGTAGTTTTTTGCTAATTATAATCAAAAGCTGATATGAAAATGTTATCTCCTCAGAATGATACTTATAAAAATGTATTTTAAAATATATAACTCTGCAAGACAAATGCCCAAAGGACTAACGTAAACTTCAGGTTTACTAATCCCATTTATCAAATTTTCAAACGGAATTTTATGCAATATATAAAAACACTATTTTAGGAAATTACTTGCTGTCATGTTATGGGTGTAAAATGCAAACAATCAACACTTTATGAATCATAAAATATTTAATAAGTATATTCAGGGGTGGGGAATATACTGTATATAAAATTTCAGATCACAATATGAAGCAATTTGAGCCCTCTCCAAGCTAGCCCTGCTTTCAATGCTGTATAAGATGTATTGCCACTAATACAAGACCTACTAAAAGCAAACAATTTTACCTAATACAAAAGTGGCTTGTTTTATATGAAATCGTTTTTACACAATTAAGAGTGTCTTGAATACCCTCTTTAAGTGCAAAAAACACAAATCACTTTACATCAACAGCAACAATGCATTCATCTTGTTCTCAGTCCTTAGTAGTCAACTTGCAGAAGATACGAGAGCACAATAACGCTCACAAAAATAGACAAAGCTTGTTCTTGCAAAAGGAGTAAGAAAGACAGCAGGAGAGGAAACAATAAAGAATTACACAGCATTTGATGTTCTGCAATAAAACTGGCTTCTTACGTGCTGTATTCCTGTTGCAAAATCAAATTGCACAGACCAGGCAAAACTAATGTTCAGGAGGCAGTGTATAGCTAAACTTCATTGGATGTGTTGTTAAACTTCCCCCAAATGTGTTTTCCCCATCTGAGGTAGTTATAAAAACAACTGAAACCTGCTACTACCGTGGCCAGAGCCAAGAAAGTGTTTATTCCTGCATACAAACTAATGGTCATCCGTTCAAAACTACCTTTGTGGAAAGGAAGCTGTGTTTGAAGTTTTTACTACACAAGAGCGCTAAATGGGAAAGAGGGTTTAATTAGCGGCTTCACAATATGATAGTAAATATGAATTCCCTCAAGCTGGCTGGTCCACTGTTTTCCTAGATGGTTTGTTCTTTTAGTATATTCAGTCATTTGGAGAAGAAAGTTACAAATACATATCATCGTCCTTTACTATAACCCGGGAAGAACTGGTCAAGTAGCGTCTGCAGTATCTTGTTGGGAACCATGGTATAGCCCTTTCCAAGGTCATGTCGGCAAGCAGGACAGGTGAAGACTTCAGCTCTGAAAGAGCGCTGTAAACAGCTCTAAAATCATAGGGAAACATACATGTGTTAAAATTCAGGCCACAAGATAGATGCATCACTTAAGAAGCTAGATGCAATATTTCAGATGCAAAATATTCTGTGCTTGAAAACAGTTCTGGACAGGTTGTGTCTAGACCCAGAATGTGGGTTTGATCAGCTGGGCAGAGTGGGGACAATGGACGATCAAAGAGGAAGGAGACAGTGTGCAGAATGTGGTAAAGAAAAGGATAGTGAAGAAGACTGGGCAAGACTGAGCCAGTTGAATTTGCTATACTTGAATTCAAGAATGACAAGGAAATGGTGACAGATCTAAGGGAAGGGAACTTAAGGAGAGAACGGGAAGGGTGAATAGACCAGCCATGCAGTGAAGGAGGGATAAATAGAAACCAGGCGTATCAGCTCTGCCCATTCTTCCTATAAAGGCTCACCAAAATTGTCTTGCAAGAAACCTGGAATAACCACAGTTTTCCAGGTTTTAGTCAGCCGGACCAAGGGACTGCCCAGGATGGCTTGACCAAACTCCTGAATTACAAAGTGTTTGACCTTACCATGAAGCAAGTTGGGCCTAAACCTGACAGGAAATTGTTCCCTTATATGCAAATTACAGAAACTTTTGTGCTTTTATCATACATTCTCTGGTCATGGTGTCTAGTAATGTGAACAAGACAACAAGACAGAATTTTAGAATACAAGCAGTCCTAAACTTTACAACCGTTTATTTAAAAACTGTTTGAAGTTACATGTTTTGCACATATGGCTATTGCAGTATTCCCATGGCCACATGATCAAAATTCATACTCTTGGCAACTGATTCATATTTATGACGGTTGCAGTGTCCTGGGGTCATTGATCACATTTGTAATCTTCTCACAAGAAAGTCAATGAGGAAACCAGATTCATTTAACAACTGTGTTACTAACCTAACAACTGCAGGGACCGACTCAACAACTGTCTCTAGGAAGGTTGTAATACTGGGCAAAACTCACTTAACACAATGTCTCACTTAGCAACAGAAACTTGGGGCTCAACTGTGGTTGTAAGTCGAGGACTATCTGTACAATATTCAGTAACCAAGGGCCGATATGCAATGTTTCATGCTTAGACTTCATCTGGTGCACCAGACGTTTGCCTAGCTCTTGTTCTGTCTCTACCCTCTGCATACTCTGAAAGGCCCCATAGCTCTCTGGGGAAAGGTGAGGGAAATTCAGTTCACCAGCACATCTTCTCTACTGGTGAATAGAGATAATTTCAAACAATTAAGAGCTTAAACAAGAACAAGAGCAAGACACAATAGAAAGCTGTAATTAATTTCAACCAGTGTTCCCAACCTGCTGCCCTGAAAATAGGTCAGACTACAAGTTTCTACACTTTCCAAGCACAGTTACCTATAGATTATGCTTTTGCTATTTTGTTTTCTATTCTGTTTTGGATATATTTCTCAATTTATTATTGCTTTTGCAGTATAAGCTGCCCTGAGTTATTTGGTATCAGGTGGCCCTTTACAATAAGCAAATAGCTGGATCCAATGTTCATGCTGCTGTATGAATCAACATGAATTGTACAAATAATATAAGGTGAATAATCTTCCAGAAATCACCAGGAATGATGGATATGCATCCTGTAGAGGCTCAAATAACTTTATATTCAGGTATATAATAATTTAGCACAAATTTTGACACAAAATGGCACACAAATGCTAATTAATTAATCAGAGAATTAATTAATTAATCTCCATTAACTATTTGAAAGCATTTAGCCTATTGACCTGAACACATACTTCAAAAGTATGTAGGAAGTACATATTCTGTTTTCATTTAATCAGTCAAAAGATGCTTTCATAAATGTAATTATAATCTAAAATCATGCCTGAATTATTTTCTGCTTTGATAACTATATAGAAACATCGAAGAGTTATCAAAAAATCCAAAACTGTTATTTTTTAACATTTAAAAATTATTCTATTTATTATAGCATAAAGTCTGATGAAATTGTCTTGTCCAAAAAAATCTTATATTACAGTACAATGTTAGATTGCACGGTGCCATAAGGTTCTTTATTGTTTTGTTTGCTGCATTAGGCTAGTATAGCTACACTCTGAAACTTATTGCAATAAACCAGATCATGGATATATCTGATCAATATACACATAATCTTACTCTATGAGCTAAATAATAATAATATTCATTAATTTAGAATCACTCTTGACTTACTGTATATGCTTACCGTAACAGCAGAGGAATTTAAAATATTAGTTCATTTGCTTTTACAAGTCACACTAGGACAATGTGAAAATGATTCACAAGACACTTACTTTACAAACATTATGCAGGCACTCGGTGGTCACCGGCTGGTAAACCAGCTCCTGGCAGCAAACACACATAAAGGACTGTTCCAGTTTCTTCAAAAAATTCTAGGACAGGATAAGGAAAAAATAATTAAGTCAAATGCTGAAGTGCTCGCAATCTCTTCATAAAAGAGGATTGTTTCTATATTAACCCAGACTTCTTTTTGAGCCTGGAATATAATATTTGAAATCAGCTATTTTAATATAGTTATGACATATAAGCAAAATGTGATTTGACTCTGCAGCTCCTC
This sequence comes from Pareas carinatus, assembly GCA_032468095.1. Classification (NCBI taxonomy): domain Eukaryota; kingdom Metazoa; phylum Chordata; class Lepidosauria; order Squamata; family Pareidae; genus Pareas; species Pareas carinatus. Next base: position 60,201 of record JANHFO010005945.1, on the reverse strand, counting down.
CTGCACTCTGGGTAGTGGGGGAAATTTCCAAAAAGTTACAGGCAGAACAAAGTCGTTGTTGCTCCAGTGAAAATTCAGTGGCATGACATTAAAAGGAAATAGTGCAGAATATTGGTTAAAATACAAAACATACTGGTCCTTCCTTAAGAAATTTAAGAACTTCATCCCAAAGTTTCTGGTTTGGAGAGTCTTCCTGTATCAACCACTGTTGTTGCTGCGTTAGCTGAAAAGCTTCTCCCTTTCCTCCATCGCTCATCTTCATCGTTTTGGCTGTGTTTGCAGGTTGCTTTATATTGTCTGGAAAAAATGTTATCAAACTATAATTATAAATTTACACTGGATCCTTCAACTAGTTAGATATCAAACAGGGACAGGTTAATTGATTATTTACCAGAAAATGTAAAATAACACAAAAACAGTCTTAAATTAGAAACATCTTCTGTTGTACTTCTCATGTTTTTTGTTACTTTGAATGCAATGTAGTATAATCTGAAAATATATCCACCTTACTTCTTCCAAGGACAACCCAATATATGCAAAGATGGTTCTAATACAACTAGCAGTCTGACAGAAAGTGCTATTTTTCTTTTAAAGAAACTTTCACAGAAAAAGTAGAGATTTCTTTTTTTTTAATGTGGGATACATTTCCAGTAGTTTGCTCCAAGTAAAACAGTATGATTCTTGACTCAAATCTTAAATATTGAAAATAAACTCATTCTTAGAATGTGTCAGGTCATGTAATTACTGCACCAGCAGCGTCCATCTGTAAGGCAAGCCCTGGCATTTCTGAAGTAATTTCAATGTTTGCAGAAGTAGAAGAAAAATCATACAGGGAATTGCAAGCAGTCCAGCGAGTAATGGTTGAACTTGATGAACACAGAATGCCAACTCATTGAAAAACTCATAATAAGGAACCAGAGAGGAGTATCTTAAAATACAATATGACTAGCAAATTGAAGAGGAACACTGCATATGGTAACTATTAGAAAGCTACCAGCAAACTTTTTAAGACAGCAATGTCCTAACCTGAAAAGAACATGCATTTATTGACCTTTTCTAGCCAAGTTATTCCCCTGAAATTGAAATGAAACTCAGTTTAGTGCTTCTTGGAATAGCAGATTCATGACTTCTAAATTCTTGTCTTTTTCATTTACCAGACTTTTATGCAATCTAGAACTACTTGATTCCTAATTAATCTATGTTCAGTTGAAGCCATTATTTTAAAGGGTTTAAGTCTCCTTCATCTCTTTGAAGTTCCGAATGCTGAACATTTTTGTACATCAACATTGCTATCCAAGTTCGTCATCAGCAAACTTTGTACCCAAAACAGATCAGCATGATTATTCCTAATGTAAAGGTTGAAAGCAAATATATCTGAGCAATGGTATATCTATAACTGCCAGAAATAGCAATATCAAACCGGAAGGATATTATGAGTGTATTTTAGAATATTAGTAATAAGATTTTAAACACTGTGCATTAAGTAAAAGAAGCATTTTGGAATTAGATCAATTCTCTTAAAGATAGGCTTCATAAATTGACTTCCTTTCTGGTTATTCACCTAATTCTTATTAACCTCCCTACTGTCTTGTCAATGTCCTTCAAAATTTTCAAATGTCAAAGCTTCAATCCCAACCTTTCACATATATTTTTCTTGCATCTTCCCTTCCTTCTCTGAGTTTCTAATATACCATAGAAAAATCTTAAGTTCTCTCTTTCTTTGTTGATCTGCATACTGATGGCCAATAGTAACTTAACCAACAACTTTTAAAAAGTCCCCCAAATTGCAGTGTCAAATTGTCAGAAAATGCAGAAAACTAAAGGATAATTTCTCACCATTCTTGGTAATAAAAGACAAACATTTTGAAGCGTCTTGGATGATATGGAATATCATTTCTTGAAAAAGTGACTGGAACTTAATTATAATGGTAAGTCTAATGGCTAAGATATATGGATGAGAGCGCATACCTAGCATGATTGATACTTCTGTCAATGCCCTGTCCACTGGCTGACATAAAGACTCCTAAATGTCTTCTCTCTGAAGGCACTCATGCAGCCCTGAAGTTCACCAGCTAGTTGGAAATGAAGAAGTGATGAAACAATATATAAAACATAGGTGGAAGATGACTCGGAAGAGATCCAACTGAATACAAGAAAGAATCAATATGAAAATGCTAATTTCAAAGCAGACAGACATGTTAGATGTTTGAGGAGATCTAGAGAAATTATGTTTCAATATGGGTTGAAATACTTTATCTGATAACTGATGGATTTAAGTAACTGGACATACCATCATTAATTGGCCTTTTCTGATTTCCATTGCTCTGTTCCATTGATTCCTGTTTTACAGGCTGCTTTTTTACTTTATCTTTCTTTTCTTTATTTGCCATAGCTTCCCAATAGCCTTCTGGGTACTACAAAAGAAAAACATCACATCTGAAAAGTATTTCCAGCAATGCTTGCCTCAAAACAAGAGTATCTGGAATAGCAGTATGTTCATAAGATCCATTATGTCTCTAGCTCTTGAAAGGAAGGGGGGAAGTCTTTAGTCTGAGTTAACTGATTTACAAAATGCACTGAGGTCCAAAATAAACCCCAAGACTTCTAACTATAACAAATAGATTGATTGAAATTAAAGAGGTTTACCTCTTTAGTAAGGAATCAATTGCTGTTTCCATTTTTCTATATTTTATCAACTGAACTAGGAATCCAAATGTTAACAAATGAAGTAAGTATTAGGCTTATTTACTTCACTTCAACACATTTTACACTGGAAGTAATTCATATCTGAAGGATAGTAAGTCACATCTGAGACTTCCAATCTTCTGAAGAACTAAGGAGGCATAATCAACTCTTTCATGTCCATTTATTGCCACCCAAAATATGAAAAAGGGTCTTCAACTATACTGGCAAAATTCATCCATTTGGTTACTGAATGTCAATCATTTTTAAAAAATTATGGGGCCAGAACACAGATGTAGTCCAGGTGTAGCCTATACGTTATTACCTTCTCATCTACATGAAATAAATTATGGACTTCTGAACATTGTACAGAAAATATAATTCAAGTCATCTGACATCTTTAAAACAAATCTGAAGAAAACCTTCTAAGAGAACTTTAGCTGAGTGTTGACTAGCTTATTCATTTTAGTAAAACATAAAAACTATGACAATTTTAAGTTCTAACCTGTAAACTCAGGCCCAATTTCTTTGACCGTTCAATTCCCTCTGTAGTCCAAGGTGCAGGTTCAGCATCATCTCTTCTCAGAAGATAGCGCCAAACTAAAAATCCGCATTTTCCAATTTCTGGCCAGTATTTCACCACCTGAATTATAAAATTGCTTTTATACGCATCTTCTATGGACTAGTTACTTAGATCAATTTTAAGAAACCATTCAAACTTTTGTATCTAAAGTGTGTAATTTAAGATCAATATAAATGTTGACTGTATAAGTGTTTTTTTTTTTAAAAAAATTCAGCACATTAAGTAAAACGATAGTCACAAGAGGGACAAAAGACAGTAGAAAAAAGATTATTTAAAATACCACCCTATAGCATGAATGAATTTATTGGTCTCTGATTTCTCTCTCTGCTTAGTTATGCATTCAAGGTGACTAACAAAATTAAAATGCAGGAAACAAAATAGAAAATTAAAGTATGAAATAATCAAGTATTAAAAATCTGGAGCTGCATCATGATTTCTCTTCTAAGGCACAGAGAGTAAGGGTCAAAAAGAGTACATTCTATAATATGAATGTGGTACAGAAGAGCTTCTGAGACCAGAGGCACACACAAAAAGGCTTCTGCAGATCATAATGTCCGTGTGTTGGGGGAGGGCACGAAGGGAGGCTCAGTTGATCTCATTGTACACATGTTATACTATGACAATAAAGGTTTCTATTCATTCCATACAGGTTTATTAAAGAAAAGGCAGATCTTCAGGTAGTCAGCTCTTAAGCTGTGCCTTATACTTTTATTTTTATTAAATTTATAAGCCCATCCACTCTAAAATTTAATAGCAGCACCATATTTTTCCATCATTTCCATATCCCATATTAGTTAACAGCCCAAATGCCACATTTTGTGCCAATTAAAACTTCCAAGTGCTTTGTAAGGATAAATCATAATGATAAAAAAATGGCTAACAACTATTTGCAATTATCCAGACATCCTGTCAGTGCAGTATAATGGGCTCTTTATCATGGCTAAAGCTTATGCTGACCAACTAACCCCAATCTTCACTCACATCTTTAATAAATCACTACAGATGTGCTATGTTCCTTCTTGCTTCAAACAATCTACTATCATCCTAGTGCCAAAGAAATTAACCCTGGAGCTGAATGACTACAGACCAGTTCCCCTGACATCTGTAGTTATGAAAACTTTTGAAAGGTTGGTGATGGTCCACCTGAAAACCGTCACAGATCAACTGCTTGACCCCTTGCAATTTATCTACTAAGTAAACAGATCAAGACATGATGCAGTTAATATGGATCTACACTACATACTTCAATATCTTGAATTCCCAAGGGGGGGGGATGGGACAAGTAGCCACTGCTGACTTGGTGCCATCAGGGGACTAGCATCTGGTCACTGGCCATCTAGTAACGGTCAGCTGACCGTCGCTATTTAACCACTGCCCATTTAGGGGCTGGTAAATCGGCACCACCCATCTCGGTGTCTGGGAGTGGGTTTTGGATTTTAAACTGTAAACTGCTTGAGCCACAAGAGGCCGCTGGCGTTTCCTCACTTTCACCCCCACCTTGTTGGAAATGTGAAAAGTTTCTTGCAAATTTGCTAAACTGACAAGGCCCGTGCCTCTTGCATTCCTTTCCCTGAGCAGAAGTCTTTGAAGACTCTGAGTAGAATGGAATGTCTTGATCTAGCATGGCCTCATCACTCTCCAGAAAGGAGAATCAGCGTGCTGACAAGCCCAGCCTTCCCCGCATGATCTAAGGAAGATTTCTGAGGAAAACAGAAGCTGTTTTTTGCTTGTGGGCTTTCTTTCCCCCCTTCTTTCTCTCCCTTCATGAAAGACTGTGTTAAAACAGGAGAATCTGCCAGGGAGGAGGGGCCCCAAGATCTACACAACGAAAGAGGCAGGCCCTCACAGCAAAGCCTTACATGAGTTCGAACAAAGAACTGTGAATTACAATCTGGTGTGTTTGCTATGTGAGCATGACATGACTTTATAATCAAGGACTGGAGGCTTGATCATAGGAGCCTTGGCAGGAAACTAGAAAGCAGAAAAATTGCCCACTAAAAGAACTCTGGGGAATGCTGAAAGTTTCAGTGCGGCATGCAGCGCCCCCCCCCCGCCAGGGTGGAGACGCAGCTTTTTGCTCCGTCTTTCCAGGTCGAGGCTTTCTTCAATTTTCCACTTGATGTACACGGTTGCCTGTTGTCTTCTCCATCCCACTTAACAAGTGAAGCAGTAGTTTTGCAGAGCTGATTTAATCCACTGGCAACAATGATAGTTGTTTCTGCAGTAATATCCAAGTTTAAAAGATTAGTCTCCCTTTCGCCATTCAGTTAAGGAAAGGACAGCGCAGCTGCCTGGCTTCCTTGTTTGCCCCCAGGGACGGCTTGAGGAGAAACAAATCAACTATCATTGTTGCCAGTGGGTTAAATCAGCTCTGCAAAACTACTGCTTGACTTGTTAACGGAGAGGCAGGAGAAAGACAACAGAGAACCGTGTACAGCAAGTGGGAAAGCAAAGAAAATCTTGGCCTAGGAGGACGAAGCAAAAAGCTGTTGCTCCCACCCCATGCAAGCAGCGGAAGGCTGGGCGCCCCCTCCCTGAACCCCTCCGTTTGCTTTTCTTTTCCCTCATTGTTCCCCCCCAAAAAAATCCGACACTATTTTTCTTTTCTCCCCCCCCCACCAGTTGTGATCGCATAGACAGACAACGAGGAGGCGCTAGCGGCCTCTTGTGGCTCAAGTAGTTTAAAGTTTAAACTGCAAAATCCATTCCCAGACACCGAGATGGGTGGCAGCGATTTACAAGTCCCTAAATGGGCTGTGGTTAAATGGCAGCTGGCTGTGGCTAGATGCTCATCCCCTGATGGCAGCACCGAGTTGGCAGTGGCTACTGCTCCTAGACCCTTCCCAAAGACATACGCAAGAGTTCTTTTTGCGGACTTCAGTGAAGCATTCAATACCATCATTTCAGATATTGTTCTAACCAAACTGACTCAGCTAGCTGTGCTTGACCACACCTGCAAATGGATTCTAAGCTTCCTAACAGAAAACAGCAGGTGAAGCTAGACAAGATAAAATAAATAAAATACGGAGCCAAATAGAACAAAGAGCTAGGATTATACAGTGTCCAGTCCGAGGTCAGAATATCAGGAGTGTAGAAACCGAAGCCAGTCAAAAATCAAGATACCAGAAAACCAAAACCAAAGTCAAACCAATGCCAGAAAGAATCAGAGTCAATTCAAAGTCTCTAGCACAGAAATTCCAAAGCAGCAGCCATGAACAATCAGTTGCTGTAGCTAAACAACTGGTTTTTAACCTTTCATTGAGGGTGGGCGCTGCTTGCCATGCCCCCGGCAATGCGTGATAGGTTGGCTTCCTGAAGGGGACCGAGGCACAACAGTATCCGCAACTACAGGGCCCTTCCCCCAGGGCCGCCGGTCCGAATGCAGTCACATAGGCCACTGGGCGTGGAAATCACGGACCATTCCCAGCTCGGAGATCCTGTCCACATCTTCCCACGAGAAGGCCTCTGGCCCGTGCCCCTTCCATGTGACAAGATACTGAAAGCGACCTTTCAGCCAGTGAGAGTCGCGGATTCTATGGACCTGCCAGGTGGGACTGCCCTGCAAGGGAGGCAGTGGGCGTACTGTTGGCCGCAGTGTGCAGTCCGGCTGCACCAACACCAGTAATGACCGATGAAAGACCAGGTGCACCTGCAAGGAACGTGGCAGGGTCAGAAGGTATGCCACCGGGTGGATTACGGCTTCCACGAGAAATGGGCCGAGAAACTGGTGGTCCAATTTTCACGTTGGTCGGTCCAATGACAGGTACCTGGTGGATAGCCACACCCGGTCGCCAACAACAAGATCAAGTGTGTCCCTTCGGAAGCAGTCTGCAACCGGCTTATAGGCATCCTTGGCTTTGTCCAGCTGATGTCTCACCAGACAGTGGACCGCCTGCAACTCCAAGAGGTACTCCATGGCGGCAGGAAATGGCGAGTCGACAGCCGTCAGCGAGAACAGCCATGGCTGGTAGCCGTTAGCTAGGAATGGGGTCACCTGGGTCAGGGAGTGGGCAGAGTTGTTGAAGGTGAACTCCGGCACAGCCAAATAGTCCGCCCAGTTACTCTGCTGCTGGTTCACGGACCAGCGCAGGTAATGCTCCAAGATTCCTATGACCTTCTCGGCATCACCCTGTCTCCGGGTGGTAGCCCGAGGAAAGGCAGAACTGGACTTAAAGGGAGCGCATCAATTCCCTCCAAAACCTAGCTGTGAATTGTGTCCCCTGATCTGACACCACCTTGTCAGGCAGGCCATGTAATTGGAAGACTTGTTACACAAACAGACGGGTTATGGCGTGAGCTGTTGGCAGGACGTCTGGTGTGAGCATCTCCACCATGACCAATACTGTTATGAACCCTAAGGATGGCAGCAGGTCTGTCAGAAAGTTAATGGACATCGCTCCACAGGGACGGTGGTGTGTCAGCAATGGGTGTAGCAATCCCGGTGGTGCTCCGGTCGCATGCTTGGCTTGAACAGGCCGAAGTGGCCTGCTGCGGGGCCGTCATGGTACTGTGAGAAGACCAAACCCCAGAGCAGCCCTGTCAGAACATACAGCCAGTTGCGGAATCGGAGGAGTTCGTTGACGAAAGACCATGGAGAATCCTGTCCGACCTCAACCCAGTGCTGCTTCACCCATGTGTTCTGCTGTTGGGCCTCAATGAGCTGCGCTCTCAGATCCATCGGCTTGGAGACTGCTGCCAGAGACTCATCCAGCAATACTGTCCTGAGCTCTCGGGTGCATTCATACTCGGGTTTGCGAGACAGCGCATCGGCCCTTGAGTTCTGACCACTTGGAATGTAGATCATTGAACCATGCAAAGAAGATAGTCCAACGGATCTAATACTGATTCAATTTACGAGCCACCTGCAGGAACTCGAGGTTTTGTGGTTAGTGTGCACCTCCACCTGGTGATTGGGCCCCTCCAGGTGATGCCTACAGGCCTCTAATGCCATCTTAATGGCTAGCCACTCTTTCTCCCAGATGGTGTAATTATGCTCTGCCAGAGTGAGTTTCCAAGTGTGGCAGGTGCATGGAAAAAGGGGTGCTGCCGGATACATGAGCCTGGAGGAGTACTGCTCCCACCTCGATGTCGGATGCGTAGTGTTCATCAGTGCTGCCTCATTCCAGGCAGAGTCCTGGCTGCACAGCCAGAACTCCTGGATATATTGAGCCGCCTGCACACTGTCTGTGCCTTCAAGGGGTCTTCATACATGAGGTGCAACTGCGTGCAAAACTGCGGTTAATTGTCTAACAGAGTGCTGGCCTGCATCAACAAGGGAGTGGCCCAGCGAGCCGCTGCCCCAGACAGCAGGCTCAAAACAAACCTCATGTTAATTTGGTCAGTGGAGAAGTCCATCGCCCTCAGGCTCATGTACAGCTCGCACTGCCCTAAAAAGGCAAGGAATTGTGCCGATGCCCTGTCAAATTTGCCTGGAACGGTCACCGGACATCAATATGGACAGGGGGCGCGAGTGCAGGTCCAGCTGCTGCCTGTAGCTGATTTAGCTGGGCGGCAAGTGCTGCCACCTGCTGGGCTAGCTGTGCGTTCTCCACCCTCAGCTGGTCCATGCTGTGAGCAGTTTGTGAGCTACAGCAATCTGTTCTGGGCAGAGGGATCTAATGGAGCAAAGAGCTAGGATTATATAGTGTCCAGTCCGAGGTCAGAATATCAGAGTGTAGAAACCAAAGCCAGTCCAAAATCAAAATACCAGAAAACCGAAACCGAAGTCAAACCAATGTCAGAAAGAATCAAAGTCAATCCAAAATCACTAGCACAGGAATTCCAAAGCAGCAGCCATGAACAATCAGTTGCTGTAGCTAAGCAACTGCTTGAAAACCAACTGTTTTCAACCTTCCGTTGAGGGTGGGCGCTGCTTGCCATGCCCCCGGTGACACCTAATAGGTTGGCCCCATGAAGGGGGCTGAGGCACAACAGTTCAGCATACAATACCATCATTCCAGATATTCTTCTAACCGAATTGACTCAGCTAGCTGTGCCTGATCACACCTGCAAATGGATTCTAAGTTTCCTAACAGACAGAAAACAGCAGGTGAAGCTAGGCAAAATAACATCAGCACAGAAGCACCTCAAGACTGTGTGCTCTCTTAACTTCTCTTCTCCCTATAAACCAACTACTTCATCTTGAAGGATCCTGCTGTCAAAATACTAAAATTTGCAGATGATACGATTGGCCTCATTTGAGACGACGGATCGGCCTAGACGGGAAATTGAACTAGTTTTGTGGTGCAGCTAGAACCATCTTGAACTAAACTCACTCAAAAGTATAGAAATGATAGTTGACTTTAAGAGAAACCCTTCTATTCACCTCTCACAATATTAAACAATACAGTATCAGTAGTAGAGACCTTCAAATTTCTAGGTTCTATAATATCTCAAGATCTAAAATGGTCAGCTAACATCAACAATGTCATTAAAAAAGTACAACAAACAATGTTCTAAACTCAGAAAGCTCTGACTACCCAAGGAACTGCTGACTCAGTTCTACGAAGTAATCATTTAGTCGGTAAGCTGCACCTCAATAACTGTCTGGTTTGGCACTGCAACTAAGCAAAAAAAAACACAGACTTCAAAGGATAATTAGAACTGCAGAAAAAATATTTGCTACAAACCTCCCCTCCATTGAGGACCTGTACACTGCATGAGTCAGAAAGAGGGCTGAGAAAATAATTACATTCCCCTCACACCCTGGACATAATCGGTTTCACCTTCTTCCCTTCAAAACACCGCTACAGGGCACTGCAAACCAAAACAACTAGACACAAGGACAATTACTTCCCCCATGCCATCAATCTGCTTAACAACTAACTTCCACAAGACTGTTAAATTATCTAGTAGGAATGTATCATTATTATCCTTCTTACCTTACCTATTATCTATTAACTATTCTCCTATTTAGATGACAATTAACTTATTGCTTATATCTTACAATATATAATAGTTGTTTCATTTAATATAATTTGACTTTTAGATTGCTTATCAGTATTTCTGAATTTTCTAAGCCTATCACAAAAATGTATCGTATGGCATGATGAATGTGTTTTGTGACATGATGAATGTACTTTATAACATGATATGATGAATGCACTTAATGATTATGAATATATTTTATGATTATGATCATGGTTTTGAGAGCATGTACACCAGAGAGAAATTCCTTTTGTGTCCAGACACACTTGGCCAATAAATTCTAATTCTAATTGATTAATGAGATCTTTTATTTTTGTGGAGACGGGAGTGATGCAACAACAGGCTAAAATTCCAAGTACCCAAGAGGCAACTAACATAAGCCTGGATTTCATTTGTTTATCTGTATTTAGTCCTTTATCAAACTTCAGCATTTGTCAAGGGAACCAACTATTTCCTTCAGGGCAACCAGTAGTAGAACTAATGTTATTAGCATGTTGATGGCATTCCACTCCAAAGTTCCAGCTGTTTCAAGTAGATACTGAAGACCATGAGGAAAATGATGAGGTCTCATGGAATGCCATATATACCTTAGTGTAAAACAGAAGTGCCTCACCAAAATATGTGAAACTACAGTAAAACTGAGAAATTATGAGGGTCATACGTCTTATTCATTTTCCAGCATAGTTAACCCACCAAGACAGTTTTAGTTTTGCATTTAAACCAAAAGTTAAAAGTAAAAGATCTGGAAGAGTAATAAAGTATTTGCCTGGAACCAATGTCTAGAGGAAAACTCTCTAGAAAGACATAATGAAACCTGTAGATTAAAGATACCAGAAAAGTAACCAGGACATATTTTCCTAATCTGCTTCCTAGCAGAGACCGTAGGAAATGCTATGCAGTTGTCATGTTAAAACCAGATCTAAATCTCAACTTGAAGTTAATTTTGGATCTTTTTCATCCACGCACATCTAGATATAACAATTTCTCTCTACATACATACACATTAGTTCTAAGAAAGAAACTTATGCTATCTGAAAAGCAACTTACATACAAAGGCAAGTTGAGGTATTGATCTCAATTTATCTATCTTGCTTCTGATCATCTGCACTGTGTTGTAGTGGACTTCCTAAGCAATGGGTATTGTAAAGAAAAAACTTAATATTGATTTCCACAATAAGTAACCTTTGATCACCAGACTGTTTCTCTAAAAAGTATATATCTCGCATTTTCGAAGAATCAAAGGGCATTTTTTTTCTGGCAGTGGCAGATTTTATTTATTTTTGCAAATTAAGATAAATAACAGAGAAAGTTAGCTAAAGAACTTTCAAGGGCTTTTTTTAACATAAATCATCAAAAAGATGCCAACAGCTGAAAACCTATTCCATATGCTATAAAGAGAAATCCATTTTTTAAAATAAAAATTCATGTTATTGAATTATTGTCAATTCTTTTTCTCTCTCCATCATCTCAGATACTTTGTGTAAAAGCTGTAAAAACAGACAACCAATACAATAGTATAATATATTGATTATTGATTTTAAGTGAATATATTTTCTACATAATGTGTTGAATCTGAAATTGCATGAACAGAAAACTGTGCACTTAAAGGTCTTTCTTTAAAGCCTCTACGACAGATCAGGACTCTGAATGTTTGAAATTTGTCAGGAGGAACATTCAAAAATCAAATCACCAAAAATTATACGCATGTACTTTTTCTGCTCTGGGAAGAGTTTTTCAGAGGAATATAGATCAATATGTTTTGCAATAAAAAAGTATCTCATTATTCATATTTTCCAAGACATAGAAGAACAATACTTACCTTGTATATGCCATCATATCTATTGCCTTCCTCTGGAGCATATTTGCTGATCCTTCGACCTTTTGAACTGCGAACAACTCTAACTGGTTTCCCAGCTCTCCAATTTTTAGATTCAGCTCCATTTTTGTCATCCAATGAAGCATCACAATTTAGAGCAAGAGCCCTGAAAGAAAATGATTTTTAAAGGTTTTCAACGTAACAGAATATTTCTTAAAGTATCAGAGCATCAGTGAGGATTACCATGACATGCCAAACTACTACAAGTTGACACTCAACAGTCAGCAGAGCATACAGCAGACTAGTTAATTCTAAAATCACCATTGAGTCAACTAGTTTTTTCCCATGGAAATAGTATGCACAGGATCATACCTTTCTTCCTTTACAAAAACGTAGAGCGCTGCTTTCAGACACTCTAAGTTTCAATCTTCAGATACAGTTTGAAGGGCTCCTAACTTTAACCAGTCATTAAAACTAAACCTTAAAGTTCTTCCCCACCCTCTGTAACCTGTTCTGCTTTTTCCTCTCACCAACAAGGCAGTGATAAGCAGAAATATTTCATAGAGGAATTTCCCCTCTATAGGAAAAGCTGCAATCCACCTTTGCCTAGCATCTTTATTTCTTGAAGTACTTAAATTTTCCAGGGAAAATTAGAATGCCTAAGCAATCTATAAGAGACAACAGACTTAAGATGACTACCTATTTGGTGGACAGTTTCTCCTTAAAAATGAATGCTTGCTCCTTAAAAAATAAATAGGAATTTTTTTTAAAAAGGTACCTGTTCATGTGTGTTAGAGTTTGATCAAATGAATGTTCCCCAATTCTTTTATTGCCAGAAAGATCTCTTCCACCACTCCCAGTGTAAGTAAATTCATCACCTCGGTCCTATATAAGAAGATAAATTATCCTTTAAAATGGCAATTTAAAATTGAGAATAGTCTGAAATATACAAGTAGAACATGAAAATGAGTCCCTGTGCAATAACAGCTGTGCGTATATACCAACATTTTATGTGTTGCTACTACAGATATTTGGAGAAGCGTTTGTGTGTGATCATGTTCATGTGTTTGCATACAACTGAGTCTATGTAAAAACACAAAAGCATGAACTTCAGGCAGCTTCTTAGAAGGACCAATTTACAGGCTATCCTATAAGGGGCTGCACGAGGGAAACAGAATACTGATGACCTGGTGTGCCACATTCTCATTCTGAGCAAACAAGGAAGTATTTTTCAACCCAAATCTTTACATTCCATCCCCTCTCATTATCTGTTCTATACCCAGGACAGTTGTGAATGCAAATCTGAATTAGTGGCAAAGAGCTGAATCTTATAACAGATTTCTACATGCCAGGTTATGGGGAATGCCTTTCACAGGTAAAGGATCTTATCCTCAAACTTAAGTGGTATTAAAAGACCTGCAAAAAGTTTCTAAGAACATCATTAACTGGGGGGAAGATATCAACATAGCAATGCACCTTTCCTAACTATACATTAAAAAAATAGTGAATATGTCTACAAACTGCCTAAATATTTTATTGTTTGTTAATTCTTAAAAAGTTAAATTACTTGGTATATTTTAGCACATTTACATATTATCTTTTTAAAAAAAAAATAAGTTCAATATCTAGCAGTTTGCATTAAGTGTCCACTATTCTGGTTTTTGTGCATCTGTTGGTATCTGACTGGCTTTTTCTTTTATTATAATTCTTGTTGAACTTATACTGCATTTTATATATATATTGATGTAATTACTTTTATTAATATCTTAGTTTACTATTAGTGAATCCATTCAGAAGAAGGGTGAGTTTGAACCACTATAAATAAACAAACAAACAAGCTGAATGACTTTGAGTGAATTTGGATCTCATAGGTATGATAAACTACTAATCTTTCTCTCCCTAGCTGTACCCTTTTCACAAGATATAAACTACACCACCCAAATGCTTTAATGAGGCACTTAATATGACTTAAAAGTTTAACTGCTTCAAGGACGGTGACCATGAATTAAATCTGTTTGAGAGCTACTATTCTTTTGTGGTTGTTTTGGGAAATAAAGATAAATATTTGAAGATTTATGCACCTTTTTCTTTGAAGTATTCTGATTTTTGGCACCTGTTATTCAGTAAAAATGCATTTTACTTTTACATCATCTTGGTAATGACCAATTAGCATTTAAAAGCAAATGATATCAACAAATTAAAATAAATCTGTAACATTACTAATATGCTATCTGTATTAATCACAAAATTGTAGGCCTGAGGAAACAGGGAAAAACACACAAAAGTACATTATATCTTCTTGGGCTACTTTATGTATGAATATAAACCATGGATAATAAATAAAAAGCATTAATTAAATATCAAAGCATGCTAGTACTAATTCAATACTTTTGAGAGTGTCAGGCCTAAATCAATTGATGATCTGGATTTACACAATAAAAATTCTCTTAATGAATTCTCTATGAAATGGTTTATAACATTTCATAAGCAATTTATGAAAGTCAAAATGCTAGTAAGTATTCTAGTAAAATTATATGAACATGTTTTTTTGGTTGCACCATCGAAAGACCATTTTTATTCATTTGCTAGATACACTTCCCATCTTTAGTCTGTGCAGTTCAAAGTGCTATATAGCCGGGGTCTCCAACCTTGGCAATTTTAAGACTTGTGGACTTAAATCCCCAGAATTTCCCAACCAGCCATGCAAGGGGCATTGGACTGAAAGAATATGACTGGTCCAAAATTACCCAGTTGGCTTCCTTTTTAAATGTTTTCCTTTTATTGTTACAATTATTGCATAAGCCCCATACAAAAGTCAGAAATCAAAAATAGAAATGCAAGAAGATATTGTACAATAAATAGTATAATGTAAAAAGAAGTATTCTATACAGTAGTGCCCTTTCCTACTTCCTTCAATTTCTCTTCCAGCATTAATTATTATCTAGATATTCATACTTGGGTGTAAATTTTTTACGGCTATTGCTCATATTGTATCTTCCATTCTATAGTAGGGTAACATGATGCTTACAAAACAACCTGCACCTGAGCATCAGCAAGACAAAGGAGATGGTGTTAGACTTCTGGAAGAAGAGAGAGGAACCTGCTCCACTTTACATTGAGGGGGTCTGTGTGGAGAGAGTTCCCTTCTTTAAATTCCTGGGATTCTATCTCAGTGAAAATCTCACCTGGAAAATTAACATGACCCAGGTGGCTAGAAAGGCCTAACAGAGACTCCACTTCCTTAGGGTCTTGTGAAAAAATAAAGTGGAATAACAGCTGATGACCTCCTTCTACCGGTTCACCATCAAAGGTGTCCTCACATATTGCATTATGGTGTGGTATGCTGGTTTGACAGCCGCAGATAGAAAGGCTTTACAGAGGGTGGTGAGGACAGCACAAAACATTGTGGGCTGTCTCCTGAGAGCATTGGATGACATCGCTAGGGCCTGTTGCCTTAGAAAAGTGGGGGAAATCCTCTGGGCTGACTCACACCCTGGTCAGTCCTTCTTTACTCTCCTACCATCAGGGAGGAGATACAGAAGCATAGGCAGCCGCACAAACAGACTGAGGAACAGTTTTTATCATGGGCTGTCAGACTCTTGAATGAAAAAACAACAATGTAACAATGTGGCATCTGCATGTGTTGGGGGGGGGAGTTCATGAAGGGAGACACTCTCATTGTACACATGTTGTACAATGTCAAAAAAGGTTTCATTTCATTTCATTTCATTTGCCCTTCAGTGAGGTGAAAATATCTTGAAACATAATTATCAGCATATAGTTCTCAATTCCTTGATTGGCCAAAGTAGCAAAAGATGTTTACTAGGGCCTAAAACAACACAGGTCCTTACTTATTCTAACTCAACAGAAAATAACTATGCAAAATAAGAGACTTTTGTCTAGGCCTGATGGGAACTGGTCCTAATCAGGAATGTAACAGGCACGTTTAAAGTTCATTCTTTGCTTTAGCTGCTAAACTGAGGGCCTGGCCTTAATTTATTAGCAAACTATAAATAGACTTTTGCAAGTGAGCCATGAATTAACTTCAACCAGAGCTAGTCCGTCTTAATCACTTTGTCAATGCTTTTGTAACGATATGGCCATTGTTCGAATCAGCAGTTAGCTAACACCTACATTGACACTTACCAGAAGAAGCTAAAGAGGCTGACAGGAAATGCTTCAGTTATAGGAAGTGTTAGTCTAGCTGTATGATTGCGTCTTTGTAACTGTGCAGAAGAATTTGTAAATGAGCACATTATTAGAACAAAGAATGATAACGTGGTGACATGAATGGTAAAGGAATGAATGAATGTGGCATTTAACTTAAGTTGGGATCAAGAATGTCTGGGCAAATGTATGAAGGTAAAAAGTTCATCATTGGCATTGTAAAAACACATCCAGAGGTGGAGAGCTTAGCTAATTAATTGTATCACAGGCTTATTATGGAATGTTAACCTAAACTGCATATGTCTTCAATAAATCAGGAACAAGTGATGAAATATCACATATCTGGTGTGGATATGTCATTATAGAAATTGCTTGTTGAATCAGCTTCATTTATATTTGGGTCCCAAGCTTGCCACTCTTTAATTTTGCACAGAGAGAAAGTGTTGAACTCCAGTTTCTGCTCTCAGTGTGATTATTGGCTTAAATTGTGCCAATAAAACAAATCCGGTGTTGATTGACTCTTCAACAACTGTACTAAGAAACAGACCTTTGACATATTGAAGCACTTTTAACTTTTTGGTTTTTGTTTCGTATACAAGGATTTTAGAACACATGGCAGTTATATTTAATTCATTCATTACACTATAAAAATTAACTACACACACAAAAAAACACACCAGCAAATTAACATTTGTACTTCCAAACTTTGATTATAATCACTGCTACTGAATGAATTCTGGTAAAATGGACTGAATATTAAACCAGTTTTAAATCCGAGCAATACATATATCTTTAGATTGTAGCCAAAGAAACAAAACTTGGAACTACTTTTTAGTCCTCCATCCTCTACAAATATCCCCAAAACATATCTAGAGATATCAAATATATTAATATTAAATGTCTAATTTCAGTATCAATTAAATAAGGGAGTGAGAGAAAGCATACAATATCCATCAGCATCATTGTAATTACAGTGGAAAATTTAAAATGACCACATTACGGTCACAGAGTAATTAAGAGAGAGCCAAAATAAAATGTGCTAACAAGAATAATTTAATGGGGTGTTCTTGGCCCATTATAGCAGTCTGTAAACCTCATGGGTTACTGCACTTTCAAAAAAAGGTATTCCAGCCAATTAAAGGCTGCATAAAAGTAAACACATCATAGGTATTAAAGAAGCATAATGGCAAACCTGTAATTATGATAAGTGAATCAAAAACATTTTTAAAATAGTAATTTTTCAAATAATGATCTCCTGAAGCTATCTGAATGGATGAGTTCATGGCAAAAGTCTGACTAGAATCAAATTACTTAGTATTTGGTGAATACGAAGCCAATGAACAATTAAATTTACAGTTACATTTTAACTCTACCATTCCTTAAGTGTATTCTTAAACCATCATTTATACCATTTGCATAAGATTAGAGTATTATGTTTGATACAGAGGTGCCCTTAAAACCATAATCAAAGTTTAACTATTACAAAATACGGTTGTTTCTTTTCAAGAAACTAGTGAATAATGGTCTTCTGTTATCATTGTCTATTGTTCTTCATCCAGTTTGTTAGTTCTTATTTTTAACCCTTAAATAATTGGATTAAATTATTTAACACATGGTTTCCTTCTATGTGTTACCTACCACATACTTCATAAACCATCTGAAATCTTATTGTTATACAGATTTTAAATGAGTGAGTGTCCACACATTGCATGAGTATGGCAAAAAACCCTACAGATTGCCTTACTTGAAAACTCACTTAGCTGAATCAGTCTCAAAATAAGCCGGAGATTAGATTTATTGCACGGATGGTTATTATGAAAAAAGAAAAAACTCTTTTTGATAAGCCAGGATATACTGTACCGCATTGTATTTGAAAAGCTGGAGTTCAAATGGAGATCAGATACTTTTTAATGAGCATTTCTATGTAGAAGGAAGATGGGATGCAGCCTTAATCCTACATGCTGAAAGTAATGCATGAAAAAGAGCCCTTCTGTCCAAAATTCATATGAAATTTATATATAAAACTGTTGAAAAATGTTCTGAATGGGATGGCCTACCATATTTGGCCACTGAGATCCAAAATTAAATTTTAGAAAGTGTTTGGTACACTATTAAAGCTGTTGTCATATGGAATCTTAAGAATATCTTCCCTGTAACAATGTGAAGAGAAAGAAATGCATGTTTGCTTCTGTAAAACTATTTGTCACTCAGGTTTTGCTTCCCTGTGTCATTTAATAAAGTGGAACTAGGATTATCAAAGCAGTTCAATGTGTGATATCCACACATATCTACAGGGATATCAATAGTACCCATATCCTACCTCTGGTTTGTCAGTACCCTGGAAGAACAGACAAGTCTATGGTTTTAATTCTTTCAGATTACAATCTCTCGACAACTTGAACTGTAGCAAAACATTGCCCAGCACTAATGTAAATGAGGTATCAAACTAGAGCAAGATCTTCCATAGTTATTTTATTTACTTGCTTATTTATTAATCAAATTTATTCTTCAAGTCTAAGTGGCTGTCCAAAGTGACTTTGATCGGTGCAGAAGAGGAACATAAAACACTTAACATATAAAAACAATTATGATTAAAATATATTTATTCATTCATCAAATTTATATGGCCATCCATCTCACAAACATGTGACTCTGGGTAAGATACAGTAAGACTATAACACAACTGACATATAAAAAACAATTTTTATTAAAAAATATTTATAATTCACTTTACTTGCTGATCACCTTGATATTATTCAATGTTCATTTTTAAAAAAATTTTAGTGGTATATTTTGTTTCTGGCCTTTGACTATAATAAAGCTTACATGTATATGTGCAATGCATATCTATTTCACTAAATGCATCACATTATAGTTGTGCATTCCAGATCCTTTTCCCACAGTTGCAAGCAAAGTTATAGATTATAATGAAGAGACTTAATTGGGTGACAAGTAAGTGATTGTATATGCATGTCAGGGTGGGGGGAAGGTTGGAAAATACTGCAAAATGCAAGTGTGGCACATGCTACTTTTTAATTAACCCAATCTTAATCTGTCTAATTTTATAGTTCCTGTAAAAATTATAATTGGGTTTGATTTTTTAGCTAAAGAATATTTTACGGGGATTATGAAACTATAAAATCCAGACTAAGATTGGATTTCCTGGAATCAGTGCAAAATCTCTCAGCCCAGGCAATGGAAGGCAAAGAGAGGAAAGAGTTGTCTTTACAAATGGAAAAATATCACAATTCACTCCAAGTTCCATGGAGCTCCACTGCTGCAGTTTGAATTGTACCATATCCAAAGTAGAAGACAACTGGTTTGATTTCTTAAGCAGTGACCAAACAAGTGTCAATGGATAGGTCGTCTTAACTAACAGATTTGGGCTGCAGAAATATGAATGCCCAACAGATGGTGACAAATATCTTCCACAGGTCTATTCAACTCTTTGCCACCGTCTCCCAGTCATTTGTAGCATTGCAGCCCAGAGGTCTAGATTTTTTCAGCTCTGACGTATTCCTCAGGTAATGTTAGCAGCAAATTAGCTTTTTAAAAAGGATTGCATGCATTCAGCTAGATATATATCTAAGTTTCATTTTCAGACATCCCATTTAATAAATGAATGTTGGAAGGAGGAAGGCAACACTTGGGGAACTAATTAAGCATTCTTTCCCTCTATATGGTTTAACAAATCTGTGATAGAAAGTAAAGTAGAATTCATATTCAAAGACCTGTTTGTGTATTTATAATATATAATATGAACCATAGAGAGATACTGAAGTTTAAATATTACATAAACAATACAATAGTTTTAATTTTGGTCATTTACTAGCTCTTAATATATTCAACAATAAAAACATTCCTGAGAAGTTATACTACCATATTTGCACTCTGAGAACTTTGTCAAAATTTGACTCTCATAGCAGCTGTTGTTGGAATTAAGCTGTCCTTCCATGGATACGTCTGTGCTCTCAACTAGTACTGGCAAAATCCCTTCAGGCAGATGCTAAATCCATCATCAATATGCATTTAAAGTATAAATGCTTTATCTCTAATTCCTACACATCATGTGAGCCTGCAAATCAAACATTAATTCAGGCATTAGAATTCAAAGAAAGGTACAGCTCGCCCACACATTTTACAGAAAATAAGGCAACTTCTTTCCATTATGAACTTGGGAGAAGACCTTTCCTGAAAACAAGTTTTCTTGAGTTTCACATTCAGTTACAGTCAATCATCCAACAAGGTAGGGCAAAGATCAGAGAAGGGGAACCTGAATCACCTTGAGGAATTCTGAGACTTATAGTTCCAGTACATGTAAAAGACACTTGGTTTAGAGAAGGGAGTTCTATAGCAGAAATGGCAAGGTATAGGCATCCAGATATTGCTATATTTGACCAGTCCAGACCATAATAAAAAAAAGATAGTGTACTAGAACTTGCAGTTCAGTGATACCTGAACTGTGATAGCTCAGATACCAGTTCAGGGTATCTGAGGAATTGCCTTACCCCAATGGGATCCACTGTCCTGTTCATTCCAGTGGAAAGGACTTACTTTGAAGCCCGTTGGCCAAAGAATTTTGGTAGGTGGGATCTTGCAGAAGAGTCTTCTCTACTGTGGCCCCACCCTCTGCAATATTGTTCCATCAGAGATGGACTCTGTCCATATACTCATGGCCTTCTTGGAAGAGACTAAAAACTTCTGCCAATATTTTGAGGTTCTAATTTTCACAAAGTGGACTGTGTGCCAAGCAAGAACTAGAAGTCAGAAAGAAAGCTTGTATGAAGCTTATTCATGATTTTGAGAAAGTTATTGACTTGAAATTCACATCAAGATACACCTTAAAAATGTTTGAGGTGATTTTATTGTGTGAACCTAATCAATAAATCATAGATTAACATGATGTCTGAACCGTCATGGTCCTTACATTTAATCAATTTCATGAAGTTTTCATAATTGTATTAGTGGTTGTAGAATCATGGGGAACAATCATGCTGATTGTTGTATATCTCGTTCGTTGAGGCATAGAGGAGAGTGCCTATTACCAAATAATATCTCCCACCGACCAGTCCGCTCCCATAGAGAGGGCCTTATCAGGGTGCCGTCAGCCAGACAATGCTGGCTGGCGACCCCCAGGGTCAGAGCCTTCTCTGTGGCAGCCCTGACCTTGTGGAACAAACTCCCCCTGGAGATACGTATCATCTCTGATCTCCGGGTCTTTTGACACGCCCTTAAGACTCATCCCTTTATCCAGGCCAGGCTATCCTGATTTCCTATATGTTTCCTATAGGGTTTTCTTTGGATCCAAGTATTTTAATTTCAACCCCTAATTTCATTTGTTTTAATTAATTTTAAAAATTTGTTTATATTTATGTATGCTTTTAATGGCTGTACACCGCCCTGAGTCCTTCGGAAGCAGGGCGGTATATAAATCTAATAAGCAGGGCCCCACGCACACGGGGGGACACACTCTTGACCTGATTTTTATCTCTGGTCAGTGGTTGGATGATCAGCAATT